>SCLH01002089.1:2917-44474 GCA_004367855.1 Oikopleura vanhoeffeni
GAGATAGATTTTGAAGTCTGAAATTGTTAAAAATCGTCGGTTATTTGGCGTTCTAGAATTGTTCAGTCGCCGGATCAAAAAAAGCTCTCCACTAAAAATTTATATACTACCGTTACGTGATCTGTAGAAATGTGAGCTCAATTTGATATACCGTCTGGGAGGAGATAGATTTTGAAGTTTTGAAAATGTCACCTTGTTACGATACTGTACCTATTGGTGTAATGGTCAAAAATTATTTGTGATGTACTTTTTCGCAAGATTAAGAATAGATCTACAAATTAGCGTTTTCGGTTTTTCTCATAAGCTTTTAGTTTTCAGAATATATCACCGTGTATATGTCAAATCTGCCAGATATACCCCCTTAAAGCCCCCCTACATCTTTGGCCAAAAATGGGGATTTTAAGTGGTCAGGGGGGCTTTAAGTGGTCACAGGCTTATAGGTAAATCAGGCTTATGGGCATATCAAATATGCCTAAAAGGGGGGGGGCTTTAAGTGGTCAACCACTGTATATGATCGATAATTGGAAACAAAAGTTAGAATCGTAGATGAGGCTTTTTTGACTAAGTTTAAAAATTTATTACGCTTCTTATAATATACTAGTACAAAAAAATGAGTGGGTATTGAAATCGGCAAACAATACCGGTTAAAATACCAAATTATCGAGTTAATCTATTAAAAATCATGATATTGTGTCTAAATGTGTGACATTGTACATTATGCGTCAGATATTTGATATTTTTAGTAGTTTTGATATTTTGAAGGCTTAATAACAAAAGTGATGAAAAATGTACATGATATGATACTTAGTAGTTATCTGGATTACAGACCCTCAGAGGACAGATTCTAAATATTTGAAAAAATCTGAGCATTTGATTGGTTGCTCCCTTCCAAATCTGACCAATGAAATCAGCCTATTATGCAATCTTGGGCTTTGATTAGGTGCTAGTATCCCGCGTTGTTTGTATCATTCAAATATTCAGGATCTGTCCTCTGATGGTCTGTAATCCATGTTGATTACGGGGCCTCCTGGCACATTAGCTTGTTTCTTAGACAAAATTTGTATATAATTCGGCTTTTAAAAACAACTCATCCGATTAAGTTCTTAGACTCTGTAATCCATAAATTCGGAACCAGTGTAGAAAATGTTATTTGAAAATCGGTCAAAATGATTGATTTTGATTGGTTTAGATTTACACCAATCAGAATTAAGGATTATCAAATCAAATTAAAAGAAAGAACCTAAATTTTCGGCACATTGAGCCTAAGTTGTTTCAAATGTCACGTTTGTTTTTGTCTGGTTAATTTTTACGCGTAAATTTTGAATGTCTAGCCACCAGACAAAAAAATGTGACAATATAAAAAACTAAGGCTGTACGATGTTTTGAAATTTTGCTTTCAAATGCAGAGTTTCGTTGCTTATTGCAGCACAAAGCCAGTTGTTTCAATTTCTGTAATTTCACCAAATTTTAATCAAAAATTCTTATTTTCCCGAAAACCGCTCTAACGTTAAATAGTATGGTAAACCGGTAAAATACCAAAAATCAAAAAACGGATTTGTGGTGCTATGAAACATAATGTTTCAATTTGAAAGTTGTATTCGAACTCGGAATTTCTAAACGATCCTATGTGACCTCGAATTAGATACGGAGGTATCTCAATTGCAACAGACCACATGTCAGCTTATTTGGTATATTTACTTAAAATTAATTGTAAGAATTCCTTTGTTGTTAAACATAAGACAATGGGTTTACTAAATTTCATCTGAACGGTTAATGAGATTATGGATAAGAGAAAACTATATGTTTTAAAAATACTTTAGACCGGGAAGACCCGGATTATTCTCATATCGCCATTGTCCTATTCAGTGAACTTTACTCGAAACAAAAAGAGATTGTTTCTAATTTTTCGCCTCTATTGCTTATTGTTTCGTAATTGAGTACTGGGTTTTGACTCAAAAAGGAGATTTTAGATTGTTTACTTCAAAAAAAAATATTTTTTGCTAGCAGGTTTTGAAAATTTATTTCAGGATAAAGACATGATTGCACCAGAGATTCTCCAAGAAGCTCAAGTGGCTGATGTAAGTTTTTACTTTAAATTCGCAATTCAATTCTAGAAAAAAACAATATCTTTTTCCCAACCAAAGTAAAACTCACACTGAGAGTCTCGATAGTAAATAGGGTGTCATCGCTGTTTACATTTCTGATTTTGGAAACGACCGATCCCATTGAGGTTTTAGATAGCTTAACTCCCGTAGTGGCCGACAATCTCTGGACCCGTAGTGTCTTCGAGACATCCGTGGCTTTCCGTTTTAAATCAAGCATATAACCGAAGATTGCGTCAACTATATATTTTACTAACGATAATTCATATTTTTCAAAAAATTTGTTCTACCAGGTCCTATTAAACACGCAATTTGTGTAAAAAGTTTATAAAAAGTCATCAAATGTGAAGAAGAAAATTAAAAATTCTCTCATTCTTCGGCCGATTCTCACTACAAACAAGTGCATAAATAACCGGAATTTAGGGGTTAATTTGAACATTTTATAATTTAAAATTTAAACTCCGTTCCGCCAATTTTTGGGTATGTGCATCTGCAAAAAAATAATTTAAATGGTTGTTATAGTCATCATTCTCATGTAAATGAGTCTTAAATTCTTTTGGAATAATTATTTCTCGTGATTCCTTCTTCTTCTTCCCTTCTTTCGCCTACGCATTTCTTCTGGTATCAGTATTTTCGGCAGTTTTGACATCCTAAAAATGCTCTATTTAACCGGAGGGCCATACTGTAATGCCAATAAAAAGTCTAGAAATTCGTTACGAATTTTTAAGCGGGTCTTCACGTGATTTAGTACATTTTTGAAAAAAAACATAGTACAGTAATGTTGAAAAAAAGGATACTCATACCCAATAAAAAAATTCCGCAGGGTCAACTCTCGACGTTTTTAAGACTTTACATTACACCAAAGTCCCGAGATAAAATCACCGTGACTAATATAATCCAAAAATAGGGTTTGCAATATGTTTAAATTAATCCCTTATTTCCGAAAAATAAGATCCACGTGAGTTTTTGGAAAATATATTTTGTTCTCAAAACATCTTGAATTGGTGGTTGAGGCGAGGTTCTTGCCGAAGAGAGAGGCATAATCTTTCCGACGGGAATAATCTTGAATCACTATCTTGTTTTACTTTGAACAAAACCCTTATTTTCCTAATTTGAAGTCACGTGATCTTTTTTGGACTTATGTGGTGAATGGAAAATCTTCTAAAGAACCCACCTTCCACTTTTTTCAAAAATTAATTTAAGGGCAATTTTTTGAAAAAAAAAACAGTACTACTTTTACTTTATCTTATCCTTAAATATAACGGTCCGCTCACGCGTGATCATTTTGGGGCTATCGGTATGGGAAAAAAAGTCTTAGATTTTTTTTTAATCCCGCTCAAAGGCCTTTTTTTTGACCCATTTTAAATTTTTTTTTGGCAAAAAAAATAAGTACTGTAATACAGTAAAAATTTCGAAAAAAAAACGCACCACGTCAATTATCCAAATATGATGCTCGGATCGATTCACTTTGTAAATTTTCATTTTACATGGATTAAGGGTCCGTAAATTGCGATTAAAGGCCCTTCCGGAGCCACCGGAATGGCTCCCCAAAGGACACTGATGGGAGTAAAAATGACCAGCATATCTCATGTTTTTTGACCAACCAGATATAGAGACAATAGTTGATTCGAACTAATTTTTAGGTTAATTTTTTTTCTAATTATGTGTGGTGATTAGAGGCTCTAATTTAGAGCTATCTAAGAACTCAATCGGATGAGTCGTTTCTAAAAGCCGATAGGTAAACAGTGAGTACACCCTATTTACTACTGAGTGGCACTTTGGTTGGGAAAGGGTATATATTAATAGCATTGAGAATGATTTCTTAACTTTTTAAATTAAGGTTATCAGTGAGCAAACTACTGCATCGACTGTTGAGCAAGCTGAACAAAAACTCGAAGGTAAGTTATTAATTTTTCAGCTTAGTTGACATAATATTCTATAAAATCTATATCGATTTATAAAGTTTTCCTATGCTTTGCGACAATAAAATCAAATGAAGTTCTATCTTCATTCTTTAATATCCTGATTCGACCCAAAACGCACCAAAATCTCTAACCCACGCTTTAAATACGCCACAGTGACATCGTCACTCACCTATTGAGATGGGATAATATATCGATATTTTGCGTTGGTTAGAGATCTTGGAGACTTTTGTGTCGAATAGGGATGGGGGGGGTGATTTCCTGGCGTCCTCGTTATTGATATGGCAAAAACAATAAGTTCATTTGAATGACAGCAATAAAAAAATTGGGTACTTATTAGGATAGTTCTCAGATAGGTCTCAGATTTATTATTTTGGTTTTGTTACTTGAAAATTTTACTGATGAACGATTCTCAAACATAGTAAAAAAATAATTTGGGAGTAAAAAAAATCTTTGTACCGTAAAGAGGTTGATAATGACCATTAGTGATAGATTTAGATTTTTTTGTCATCGACTTGCTGGTGGTGAGTCACCACTGGTGACTTTCCAAAAATTATCGAAATCTAAGTTTTCGCTCACGACAAACACTGAGCATTAAAACCAGCCATCTGAGACTATTGATTGGGAAAAAGTCCTACCGAATTTGAAATTTAATTTGGCCTCTTATCTGTCAGTTTTTGACAATCTACTATGATTGAAGGTTTTATAAAGAAAAATCTGAGGTTTCGAATCGCAACTTGCGATCGTTGGGAAAAAATGAACTCACATATGTAGATTTTATAAAAAATAATATTTGATTATCACATTTTCATGTTAAATGCAATCACCCAAAACTTTAAACAAATATGTGGTTTCGAGGAACCAAAATCTTTGATTTTTCATAATAAATTTCAAGCTAATTTTTAGGAATTAAAATGCCTTGCTTAATTTTTAATCTTGTTTGAAGTTGTAAAATATAACATTACTTTTAAACAGTGGGTTTTGTGACCAAATTTTTATGCAGTCGTTTTGAGAGATCAGATTAAAATATTTTTTCTTCTATCAAAGATAGTTTTCATTTCATATTGCAGCGAAAGTAGAATAGTTTGAGCGCGAAATCGTATTTCATTATTAAGCGAAATTACACCTTTAAAATTTTTGTTCGAAAATTGCAGCTTAAAAAATTTTAAGAATGTAGTTTCGCTTTATATTGAAATCCGATTTCACGCTAAAAAATTAGATTTTCGAATTCTGCTCATCCTATTTTCTAACACTGAAAATGGCTGTTAACCCTAAACGTCTTTGATACGGCGATGGCCCATAACTCCAACCACGATAGCAGCGCAGCTGCTATAAAATATCTCAGGGTGGAAAGAACTTTTGGGTTCAATACACAAAGCTTAGGTAACTTTTATTTAAGGGTGCCCCCCCCCTCTGGCAGCACAAAACCGGGTTAGGTAGCTGAGAAAACGGACTCTTTTTGCATCATTCGCAGCCAAAAAACTTTAACCAATGGACAAAAAAAATGCGATTTTTTTTCAGGGTCTACCGGCTTTTACCCCGGTATCAGTGTTGAAAACACCGGTAATTTGTGTAGGGGAGACTAATTCAAATAATGCAAATGTTTAAAATATACGATCCGGTGACTTGTTTCTCCAAAAGAAAATTTTTTGGCCACTGTTTTATTTGACACCTGACACCACCTAGTGGTAATATGAGCCACTTTTTGATTCTCCGGCCACTGCGACATCATTAGAGACCTGTTAATTATTGCTAGAGCTTGATAACTTTTCAAAGAGAAAATTTTTTTGGCATGGTTTGTTTTGACACCTGACCCCCACCACATTGGTGGAAGTAAAGAGCACTTGGGTTGAATCCGGAAACTGGACATCATAGAGACTGTAATTTGCTCAAGCTTGTAACTTTCAAGAGAAATTTTTGTTCAATATCTGTTTTGAACACCTGACCACAATTTTGGTTGGAGTTAACGAGGCACTTTTGAATCTCGGTACTGGACACTCATAGAGACTTTTATTATTTTACTACAAGCTGGTAAACTTTTTCCAAGCGGGAAAATTTTTTGGCAATATTTGTTTTGACACCTTGGGAAAGGGAACACCCATTTTTCGCCAAAAAATTTCGGGCCAATCACATCCACGGGATGTCGGAGATAGGCGACGGCCTGATTTCGATGCCATCAATCTTTAACATTTACGTGTTCGGTCGCCTTGGGCTTGGAATTTTTCATCAATTTTCAAATAGTTTTGAAACTTGAGATTACGAAATTTCTGAGTGTTTTTTGCCAAAAGTGACGGTTTGTGTGTTTCCTTTTTTTTTGGACGTTCAAAACGCTTTTAAGCGTAACTTTGTCACGGGGCTGGGACCCTTCATTTTCCTTTGGCCAAACCTTTTTACCGGGGAACTTTTGCACCAATAATCCCACCTTGTAAATTTCTGGGACCAGATCATTTATATTTACACACACATAATAAATCAATTTGAATCGGTTCACAAATACACATTGATTGTCGGCATCCTTTAATGTTTTTTTGAGATGCCGAAATCATCGCTTAGAAAATACTTGAAAGTACTTCCACGCAATTGTTTGCTGGTCCGAGTTTCATGTCCTAAAAAATTCCTCTACAGAAAGCTAGTAAAACCCCCCGGTACATTTTTAAATAAGGTTGTTTTTCATGGCAGAAAAATCGCCACATGTGTCAAAACAAATTTGCCAAAAATTTCCTCCTTGAAAAAATTACTCCATAAGTATTATTTCAAGTGCCTATGATGTCCAGTTCCACAGGATTCAGAAAACGCTCATTTACTCCACAGGTGGTGTCATGATGTTTCAAAACAACTATTGCCAAAATTTTTCTTGAAAAGTTATCCAGCTTTTAGCTAATTACAGGTCTCTAGTTGATGTCCCCCAGTTCCGAGGGATTCAAAAAGTGCCTCTTTACTCCCACCATGTTGTGTCAGGTGTTCAAAACAAACAGTGCCAAAAATTTTCTCTTTGGGAAAAGTTATCCAGGGCTGGTTAGGCATAATTACAGGGTCTCCTATGATGTCCCAGTGGTCCGCAGAAATCAAAAAAGTGCTCCCTCATTACCACATAGGTTCGGTGTCAGGGTGTCCAAAAAATTAAACAATGCCAAAAATTTTCCTCTTGAAAAAGTCACCCCAATAAAAGTATATGTTTTAAGGTTTTGGAATTATGATTAGTTCTCTTTAAAACCGCCAATTACCGGTCTGGTTTAGCTTGACACCGGAAACCGGTAGACCCCTTGGAAAAATCGAATTTTTTTTTTTTCATTGGGTTAAAGTTTGCTGGCCTATCGCATTATGATGTGCTCACAGAACAACTCCCAAGTTGTAGTCTGTGACGCCATATCCGGTTTTTTGCTCCAGAGGGGGCGGGCACCTAAAATAAAAGTTACCTTAATTATGGTAGTATGCCTGTCCTAAATGAGCAGTTTAAGGGGACCCAGTCGCTAGGAGGATTTTTTTCATTTGAGGTTAATGTGGGAAAAAGTTCAGTAAAAAAATAAAAAAATATTTGGGGGATAAAATAAAATATGAGCCTATGAATTGAGGGCCAAATTTTTCTGGGTTTTTTAAGGGGGTTTTCATCGTTCCAGGAATTTTTTGGAAATAAAGGCCAATAGATCGGTTAAGTCGAATAACGAACAGCACTGATTGCCGATTTTTATGTCGGGTATTCTGAGCGGGCGTGGATCCGGCCAATATCTTGGTCAGCGGATCGTCGACAGGAGTTCATCTGGGAGATAAAAAAACATAATACCACATTAATAAAAGGAAACAAAATTAATTTGACCCCCCAGTTGTCACGCGTACAAAACAATGCAAAACTGTTTGTCAGGAAAAAATAGGTTGGGGTTGAGAATATTGGTTCCGTAGAACCATATTCTTGCTTGCACAACCCTAGTTTTTTGTTGACAAAAGTTTTGCCATGCCCAAGTGTACACAATTTTTATTAACACAAGGATACCAATCCTATCTTGGAAGAGAGGTTAGGAATTAGGGTCTTGGTAAACTCGTGTCCAGTTGACACGGATATAAAACAGGACGCAAAGCTGTTTCTTGGGAAGGCTAGGTAGGGTTAAAAAATAGGGTTTGTGTTCCGCAAGAAACACACGACCATATTTTTTAACAATAAACCATGTTATCTTCCGAGAAAAGTTTTGCCATACACGAGTGTACACACTAAACCAGATTAAAGCCCCCGGCAGGGCCCGCCCGGAGGCAATACTTTTCGAAAAATTATTGTAATGATGAAATTTAATTGTTTAAAAAATAACCGCGTAACAGCCCCGGCAGGGCCGCCGGAGGCAATACTTTTTCAAATATATATTCAATGATGAGATAAAATTGGCAATAAAATTAATTCGTAACACTTCCGACAGGGCCCACTGGAGGCCAATACATTTCAAATTTTTTGTTGATTTTTTAAGAGATTTTCCCATAAAATCTTTGAATCTTAAAGGTATTTCAAGCGAAGTACCGCTTTAATTTTGTTCAAACTTTTATAAAATAACTGAAAACTTCATTTTCGTGAAAATCACCAAAAATGCAAAATAAAAATCCCTTGGTATTACTCATATTCTGCTATATTTCAGCTCTTTTTCACTTACGAAGATAATTTGTTACTTTATATCATTTCTGATCATTTTGATCTGTCTGGAGGGCACTTTTCTATGGTAGGGATCGATGAATGTTCCAATAATGAAAAATTTGGACATACTTGGAAATCCTTAAAATCAGCAAAATAATTTGAAATAAAAAATAAGCGATTTTACCGAATTAACAAGCGTTGTCAGATCGAAATACAAAAAATAAAATTTGGATTTTACCATGGTTTAAAAACCATTGGGTTTGCAATAATCACCGACTGAAATCCTACGAACTAAATTGTGAATGACCTGGTTTTTTCAAAATGCTTTGATTATCCTCCCGATTTTGTTGGTGGATTTACTAATAATAATCAAATCATAGTTTTTAAGAAAGCGCTAACCTCTTGAAGACAAGCAAGATGATCCGTTTTTTATATAAAATTATTCATAACTATAAGAACACATTCAAGATCCCGTATTCCAATAAACATTCTAACAAATCAGACATTTCATACTTGCTTTTTTAGACATTATTTTCGAATCGTAAATTATAAACTTACTGGATAAAAAAAATTGCGAAATATTCCGGTTAATTGGCTCTCAACTGCGTCTCTATTAGTGCCACCGATTTATTCTCTGGCGAAATTAGCGGCGAAATTGGCATGAGAGTCGATCAGAAATAAAATTGACGTATTGTAACTCATATTTTTTTTAATTGAGCAGATTGATTTTGTTTTTAAACGTTTTTTTAAAGATAATTTCGATTAGAGAGACGGACCAGAGAAAAAAAAATTTTGGACTGTGACGACGAAACCCGAAATGATAATTTTTCCGACCATAGTAAGTCTTTTAAGAACCCAATGGATTTTCCCTTCAATTGAGTTTTTTTTTTAATGGCTTTCTTACTTTTTTAAGTGATATATTGATATCTCGTGGTAATATTTTCATGTTTTCCTAAAAATTCCTATAAAAAATATCACTTCTAAATTTATTTTCTGTAAAAAAAGACAGTGACCAATCAAATCACACGAGTCTTAAAATAAATTGACAATCGTGTGATTTGAATGGTCACTGTCTTTTATGGCGTCACAGTTGTGTCGCGGAGTAAGAAGGCAGGAGAAAGGATAATTTTCGATATAGCCTGATAGGTCAAAGATAATCGAACGCGCTCATTGGTTGTTATATCTTTTATAGCTATTTCACATCAACTACATCGTAGAAAAAATATAAAAGTTTTTTTTTATGTTTTAACAATCAAAATTTCAGTTCTTCTCGCACCAGTTGAATCGGAAGTCGACCAAGTTGGCGAAATTATTGATGAGGTTTTGGTAAATATTGCTCAAGACGCCGTAAAGGAAGAAATGGCTTTTGTCCAAGAAGTTGAGTCTGAAGCAACAAAAATTGAGGAAGCAGCCACTGAAGAGGTCGAATCTTTGGTTGACGTAGCCGAAACCGCTGCAGTTGAAGAAGTTAAGGTAAGCGGACTAAATACAGAAAAAGTTTTTAATTTGAAATAACGTAGGTTCAATGGTATTAGTATTTAGGGGGTTGCATATCCCCTATTCACACTTTTGTTAATATCCCGGCCCTGATTAGGAAACGTAGTGTTTTTAAGTAGTAGGGCCGGGATATTAACAAAAGTGTGAATAAGGGATATCCCTTTATCACACTTTTGTTCCGTTTTGGTCCCTCCTACTTAAAAACACACTACGTTTGCTAATCAGGCACCAAAACGGAATTAAAGTGTGATAAAGGGATATGCACTGCATATTATATCTTACGAACTAGAAGTGGTATGGACTTTATTTTGAGATTTTTTATCTCAGCTTTGATCGTAGCTTGTACAGTTAAATAAAATATAGCAATCGTAAAAAAACTCATAAATTATTAAAAAAATATAGAGATTTCTTCTAAGTGTCTACAATTAAGAAATGTTTTGTGCTCTCGCGCTAGAATGGTCAGCAATTTGACCATTGTTTAAAATACCGTTTTCATAAATAGCATACTTAACTCGTAGACTTGATTTCTGCCATCTAGCTGCTATTCACCATTTAATCGAATTTTACGACGCTTAATCATTAATGACAAGATCAGTTATAAAGTTATCAATAAACATTAAATCGTAGACTTTAGAAGTCAATACACCCTTAGACTCTATTATGGCAAGTAGTCGCCATTCTTTTTAATCGAGATATATGAGCAAAATTTTATAATCAACATACATTTTAAACATTTTTAAAATACAATTCAGCCAATTAGCTATACAATTAAAATAAAATTTTTCATTTTTCGATGAATAAAAAGGCATTTAATGGGGATAGAAAAAAAATCGCGAAATTGACCTCTAGTGACACACAAAAGTGTAATAATAATATGAATTTAAAGTTTTATTTATATTGTAAACTACTGCATAGCAACTTCAAATGATTTGCTATAATTCTATTTAAAAACAATTATATGTTTTCCACAAAATTCTTTAGTAAAATGACTCTTAAATTGTTGTGGAATATTTAATTGCTCGTTCAAGGTAAAAGTCAATTTCAAGTTCATCGTATAGACTTGAAAGTACCACCAAAATAATCGGAAGGGTCGACTTTCTCATGAAAATATTAGCAACTATTCANCAACAGACAACAACTCAATGAGAAAAAACAAGCTGATAAAAAAAAAGATTATTGTAACACCTCGTATACAAGAGGTAAATATCGGTGCAGGTACTCCAGAGATTTTAATAATTATTTGTTGTATTTTCCGACACTTTATTTTTAACTCCATTCACTGCCCAACGTGATTAATTTGCTCCCAAAAAATCTGTTTGATTCAAATTGTCTGAATTTTAAATTTCTTGTATATTTGTAATAACAAAGCATTGTTTTGTCAAAAAAAATCTTATAATAAATATATTTTCTAATGTTTGATCTATGTTTAAATCAATCGACCTGATTTTTGTTAGAAGGCAAATTACCTAAAAACGTATCCTAGTATCATTTGCATTTATTTTTAAGTTTAAAATTCGAAGTGGTTCTCCTTTTTATTTTATCCAACCTTTTTTTTGGTCTCGATTTAGTTATATACTTTTTTTCAGCCAAACTTTTTGCTGGACACTACCCCCATAAGTGAACAAAATGATATTAAAAAGGGAGTTAATCTTTTTTATATCATTGCAACTCTAAAAAATTAACACAGCCTTTCGTGTCAAAAAAAGCTCGGCAAACTGGAGTCAATATAAACTTACGAAATAAGAAATCAGTAAATTTTTTTGCTTATTATCGTTAGCTAAACCAGTATACAAATGTGTTCAAGCTAATTAAAATCATTTATCTATTTTAGAAAAGTATTTTAGTTTTTAAGTTTTTGAAATCGTAAGAATTCCAAAGAAATTGAATACATGTTCGAAAAATTCTTTTGTCATACGGGTTGGTTTTCATTTCCTATGGCTTTAGCTGGACTAGCTTTATGGACCATTAAATTATGGTTTCATCAAAACGAAGCGAAAGAACGGGAAAATCAGCATTATCATGTATTTGTCGCTCTGAACCATGAAAAAAATGAAACTCACCCTGTAGTGCCTAAATATGTTTCTAACGGCCTCATTGAAAGATTCATAAAAATTTTATTTGTCATTTTTGTCGACTTTTTTAGAAATTTATGGAAAGGTGTACGCAAATCAAGTCCAAAATTTTGATTAGCGGGTTTTTTGAATTCTCCATAAGAAAATCAGGTCGAATCAATAATTAAAAATTGTCTGCGGTATCTATTCGGTTTCGTATGTTCAACCGATGAAGGGTGAAGCTATATTATTTTCAAACTATGAATGAACACCTTTTGTAAGCACCGGTTTGTGTGCCATTTTGGCACTCAATTGTTGCCGCTTGTGATAGTCAGGAACATTTTTTTTAGATAATCAGACTCAAATGAAGGCCCAATTTTCCCGAAAATCGTCTGGAAATGATTAATATTATTTTGAAAAATATTATAACATCGAGTTAAGTTGAAAAATTGGAATCCCCATGAAAGTGTATTTTTTTTTATATTTTAAACAGAATACTCAGTTTATGTTAACCCTGACGCATATAGCCTTTGAGAGCTTAAATCAGCCAAAAAATGAGCGGGGAAAAAATTGATCGCGGAAAACTTCTTCCGTCTGATTACATTTTTGAAAATTTAACAATGTGAATCTTAAAAAATATATCTTTAAAATTTTTTCGGATAATTGCGTTCGAATTTTTATAACGAGTTGATGAAAGCGCAATTTGTCGCTTAAGTTTTTACTTCAGAAAAAAATACTTTTTTGACCCAAATTTTTGAATAAAAAATTTTCAAATAAGCCAGTTTTTGGAAAGGTGTTTTGAGTACAATTTGCCGAAAAATTGCCTTTGGACAATCTGGAGCAAAAATATTTTCTTTGGGAGTGGAAAATTTACAAGAATATCGTATTTCAATTAGTTAGTATGGATAAAATTGAGTACTTTTTTGAAAAAATATTTTAATTTGTAAAAATCATGCCATGAGTGGTACTCTTATTACCATATTTTGTCTGTAAGGAGTGGGGTTCGCTTTTTCGGTATCCTTTCAATCACGCCTCAGATCCAACTAGGGCAGTTGCTAAAAAATCTGGAGGAATACGTTTGTAGATCTAGGCCTTCGTCTAAACGATTACACATCTCAAAGTTAACCTTTGTTACATCACACACCAGGTGGGGAGTCTATTCTAGAGCACTAAACGGTTTTTTTTTGAAACTATCTTCTTTAGACCCCACATACAAAGCGTCTCAAAATTTACACAAGAGTAGCGAATTAATGAGACAAAAGGTGATGAGGAATTTTCTGATCTTTTGACTTTTTTTCTTCTAGAATCTCACTTAAACGCCGTGGTATGCCAGTTTTTTCGACTTTCAAACTCTATCTTCTTTTTAGTGACGAATGTTAGAATGAAGCCATTTTGTTTGACTAAGGTAGATAAATATAATTGCGGGTAAAAATATTGAGAAGGAATTTTTGAAATAAAATTCTAGGAATTCTAGATATATGACTATAAGTGAACCGGAATTGAAAAGTCCGTTAAAAAAGTTCGCTCTGATCGGAACAAGTACCACAAAGTTTGAAGCTGGAGATTTCATTGATCAAAAAAGTTGGCCAACAGCTAATCAAAATTTTCAACCACCTCAGCGTCCAAATTCGATAATTAGGTTATAACATTTTGGCCTAAAAATAATTGGAAAATTCTAGAATTCAGATTAAAGACATTTACGTAATTTTAATGTCATGCATCGTTTTTCGGTGGGTTAATATTCACCAATAAAAAATGTTCAGATCATGGTGGAAACCGGTTTTATGCGGCGCTTAAAGCAAAAAAATATTCGAATTTTGAAAATTTAGATTTTGTCTGAGATTGTTTTGAAAAAAATAATTGCCACCATGAGATTCCTTGGGTCAACTTTAGTCATAACCGATAGTAATGTTTATAAATAATTCTATAAAAAGCTCAAAAAAAAACCGACACCCACCCCTTAATATTTAATAATAAATAATATGTGCATTAAATAACAAACCGCCGATGTAAACTAACCATTTTTTTCTAAATTAACGTGATTTTTCATGAATATTTTGAACTTATTTCAAAATCATTTTTGATTACCCAACCAGATATAGTCAATCAGACAAAATTATTGATTAGCACAGAGCCACTGCGCAGTATATAAATAATACATTGCCTGGAGCCTACCATGAGGTATATCACGTATTTTAATTAACCTTACTTTTCGAACCTTTTTTCTAAAATTAAACATTAAAATTTCTAGAATATAAAAAAAATTTCAATAATTCAACTTGATCATAAAGAAAAAACTGAAGGTTGATCTCATAAGAGTTTTCTGAAAGGAATTAAAAATGTAAACGTTTGCAAGAATAAACACTGCATATCCATACATTACATTTTGGTTGTTGGACACGAGTCGTGTGACACCATGCACGACTCATGCGATTGAGTTTTTACATAGTTCAAAATAACAAAAAACTTTTGAGTATCATTAAGTTTTATTATTAGTTTTTGAAAAAAATGAACAAATGGTCCGATTCGGTTCATTTTTGTTGGTGATTTGTTCTCAAAATACGTGTGATCATTTTGAGTCATTAGATAGCCGACGAAGAACTCAATTAATATGAAATTAAAAGTTTTTTTGCCAGTACTATTCAAACCACGATCGGTTTCCTAAGTAAATTTGGCCTGTCCCTGGCAAAAGAACTTAAAGTCCAATGTAGATGAGTCGTTTGAAAAACTGAATTGTTAATAAATTTGCAACACACTATTTTCTTAACCCTCTCACTCATGGCGCCAATTAAAATAACACTTGTAGAGATTTAAGACCAGTAACTTCAGGTTGCTTCTGAATGCATAAATTTTTAAGAATTTTTTTTGAATCTGCTGCATTTTCAATTTTTGGTTCCTATTTTTGACTATTTTTGATCTGACGTCTCAATTTTCTCCCAAATGAATTGCGTAGGTTGAACGCTAATTTGTAAATGTTACTTTTCTATAGGGTTAATAAATTCAAAATGTGATTTAAATAATATAAAAGTTTAAGTCTATCCCTAATCTCGGGAACTAAAGAACGGTAAAGTTGCTAGCACTTTTACTTGGCAGGGGGTTTTTTAAACATAAATTGAATAACAAAAAAGTTTTTGAACAAAAGTTTTATAACAAAAACATTTTAACATAACATTTTCTAACAAAAGAGCATTTTAAACAAATAAATTTTCAACAAAAAACCGACATTTTTTCAACAAAATAACCATTTATTAACAAAAACATTTAATAACAAAAAACCATTTTTTAACAAAAAAACATTTTTTAACAAAACAAAACATTTTCTAACAAAAAAAACATTTTTTAAAAAAAACATATTTTTTCACAAAATAAATTTTGAACATTTTAAGAAGTTTTGCGTTTATTTTTGTTACAGTTTTAGTAATAAATGATGAGAAAGACGCACAAACATTGTATGGTCCCAGAAAAATAAACATTGAAAACATTGCGGCTAAATTATTTATCCAGCAGGATTTTCGTTAGCGAACACAGCAGATTATTGTGGACACTCATGGCATGAAAAAACCTTTGTTGGAATTGACTATGGTTATTGTTAATCAATATGGTCGCTTGTTCCTGCTGTTTGCTCGCTGTTCGGCTTGTTCCAACTATATTATTTAACCCTAGCCTTTCCAACAAACAGTCTTGCATCGTTTTTCATCGTGTACACTGGACACGATATGTACCTAACCCCTAAATCTAATCCTTTAAACATACGGAAATATTTTTGTCTTCACCGAAAAAATATGGTGTACACTTTGGGCATGGCAAAACTTTTTGTCTGTAAAAAAACTAGGGTTAAGTGCAAGAAGAATAGGGTTTCTGCGGAACTCTACTATTCTCACCCCAACCCTATATTTTTTTCTTGACAAACAGTTTTTGCTCGGTTCGAACTGTTGTACACTGGACACGAATTAGACGGTCGTGAAGTTTTTAATTACCATACATCTCAGCTAGATTTAAAAACAATTGAGCTTGAATAACAAATTTTGAGGCAAACTAATGGAATATATAGCTTAATGTTCTTGACTTTGGAGGGACGCGAACGCTAATGTTTGGTGTCGTGAATATGAAATAGACAACATCTGGCTAAAATTCAGGCTTAGCGAACAGCCTACCACGAGTTCTCGAATTGAATTCCTTACATAACCCTTTTATTCTCATCCAAGCCCTATTTTTCGTCTGGCAAACAGTTTTTCACGGTTTTACCCTGTTGGACGAGTTAGGCTGTTCGAAGTTATGACAATTATTATTTTCGAAGAATTTATGATCATTTGTGAAATTGTCCGCCGATCACGAATGCTGACTATTTTTTTCAAAAATTAATTGCAAAAAATGAAAATATTTTTTTGACCCTCTGAAATTTTCATGAGGACAGTTTTGTTAGAAAATGTCTTTTGTTGCTGAAAATTTTTTTTGTTTGAAAATGTTTTTTTGTTAAAAAATGTTTGTTGTTAATAAATTGTTTTGTTAAGAAATGTTTTCTCCTTTTACTTTTCCCGTATAATAAGCGCTCAAAGTTGAGCCATAAAGTGGCTTTCATGAGTGAGAGGGTTTAGAGACTTTATCCGGGTTAAACTCTAGTTTAACTTTGCTAGTTTGGTCTAGTGGAGTCACTTTTGTGAGAAATGGACAAATAATATGCATTTTCGTAATATGATACGTTAACTATAAAATACTATATAGATTACAGACCTCAGTCCTTAATATTTAAAAAGAATGTGTTGAGCATTGATTGGGTTGATTTCTTTCCAAATTCTGATCAATGAAATCGGTCTATTTTTTGCCATCCAGGGTTTGGATTGGTTACTAGTATCTCGCGTTATTTTTTACATTCGAATATTCAGGATCGTGCCTTTCGAGGGTCTGTAATCCATATGCAAATTCGAAATTGTGGATTATTTGCCAGAGTAAAAGTCAGATACTAAGTCAGTATAATTAAATTATCAATTTTCCATGATAACGTTCTAGCTTATTTTTCCTTGAAAGCGATTAAATCGCTGCGATTTACATATTCACTGTCGAAACAATAGTTATTATAGATTATAGAGTCACTTTGCCAGAAAAATAGTACACATGGCGGCACCGTTATCCGTACGATTTGGTCGAGATGGAACCGAGCCTAAACGCCTTTGCAGACGTGTACCCTTATCCGAACGATTTTTGGCCGAGCTGAGGTGTACGGATAAGGGACCCAGTGTATAAAATATTGCAAACTATGATATAATACGAAAACTATAAATTATATGTATTATAGTATGCATATATATATTATTTGAAATTTGAACTTTATTTGTGTTAATTGTTAGAGTAAATTCAGATATAAATTTATGTCAATTCAATTCATCACTGTTCTAGCCTAAGGTAGCACCGGAAAAATAAGTTGCGGTTACCTAGGTCATACCGGGAGATTTATCTGCAAAACTAAACCCCTCAGCACTAATTCTTTGAGTTTATATGGTTAAACTTTCTGAAAAAAACGGTATGAGCACCTACTTCAATCGTCAATTTAAAGCATAAAATGCCATTTTACCAAAATAAAAAATTTCGAAATTTTTCTCTTTTTCGAAAAATTCTTCTTAAAATCGCAACAGTCACGATCACAAATCGTTAATAACTACTTACTTTAAAAGTCGATTTTACGCCCGGTACTGACCCTAGGTATACCCCTTGATCACACTTTTGTTATATTCCGGCCCGGATTAGCAAACGTAGTGTGTTTTAAGTAGTAGGGCCGGGATATTAACAAAAGTGTGATAAAGGGATATGGGCTTAAATTTTTTGTGAGGGATTCTCATTGAAAAATGAGTACAAAGTTTGTACTACAAACACAAAAATTGTTTTAAAAACAACCTGCAACCCCTCTTCAAATTTCACAAATCGTTTTTGAAATTGCCTATCTTTTGGCTTGGAATTTTCGAAATAAATTTCAAAAAATAGTTTCAAGCCAAATGATAGGCAATTTTCTGCCGAAAAATGCAAATTTTTTAGATAACGGACATAATTTTTTTCCAAAATTTATTCTGGGTCAATTTCAGCACGGAAACTAAAAGTGCTCCGAAATAAATAAAAATCAGAGTTGGTCACTTTTCCGTGCCTACCTGATTTAAACCTAATTGCAATTTTTTCCCGAGAGGGATTTGGCTGTTAACTATATATATACTACTTTAGAGAGTCACTTAATTGAAAAAAAGATATATAATTTCTATACTTCAAATAATACATGTATATATTATACAGTATATATGAACTATAATCTACCTTATATAAATTCAAACTGTCTTCGTGTTAATCCAGCTTATTTGCATTTTTATTCCCGAAAGCGATTTGCCTCGACGCCATTTTAAACTCATTTGGAAGCTCACATTCTTTTCAAACTCCAAATGCAATTTAAAATGTGCTGCATTTAAAATAAAAAAAAAGATGATTATCAAAAACCAGGTGGAAAATTCGATTCTAGTACAGTGCTCAAAGCCTGAAAGAGCATACTTAGTACAGCATGAGTTTTTAACTCGTAGACTTTAGAAGTCAATACACCCTTAGACTATTTATGGCAAATAGTCGCCATTCTTTTTTAATCAAGCAAAGATTCATGATTAACATAAATTTTAAACCTTCTTAAAATACAATTCAGCCAATTTGCTATACAATTAAAATAAAAATTTATATTTTTCGATGAGTAAAAAGGCATTTAATCGGGATGAGAAAAAAAAATTCGCGAAATAACACACAAAAGTGTAATAATAATATGAATTTAAAGGAGTACCATTTACCACGCCATTTAATGATTTTCAAACGTTTGTTCTGAGTTGAATAAAAGTTGCTTGAGTTTCACTGTTCTGGGACCCACGAGATATTGTCTAAATTTTTCAAAAAAAGTACCCAAAAGTTTTTGTATGATCCGTACCGGTATTTGTACCGGTACAAAAGTCGATTTTCGCATTTTTTGAATACATTTTAATTGGCCGAGGTGATAACAGTTTTTTTTTATTCGTGGGGGATATGAATGAATTTAAAAAAATAAAGGAGAATATCCGGATAAATTTTGAAATATCATCTAATTTGTCCATAATCGTTGAAAAGGTGCCCAAAATGGCTGTTTTTGGTACACCACGGCTGAAACATTTTAACTCGAACATCTGAAGTCAAAAAACAAATTTCCTGAAGGGTTCTTTCAGAAGCGAACATATTCGGAGAACATCCGAGGACTTTTTGATACCTTGTTTAGTGTATCAGCATTAAAAAATCAAAATGGCAAAAAAATTAGTCGGATCCGATGTGTATATCACGAGTTTCAGTCGATTATTTGGATAAAAATACTTAAAAAAACTGAAATTTTGCAATTTTATGAGTTTTTTTTCAGTCAAAATTTAAATTTTTTTTCAATTTTTTGTAAGCAAACCGTTAACAAAATTTTGAATGCAGCAAAAATTAATATTCTAACACATATGGTTCTCGAGATATAATCCTCGTGGGGTACGTCGATTTTCAGGATCTAAGAAACCATTTGAAATTATTTATTTTCGAAAATTAAATTTTTTCATTTTGATCCTCAAGATTAAATTAAGAGTGAACTAATGCAACCAAAATTAGCGTCAACGGGGTAAAACTTTACAAGTTACAGCCAGTAGAAGGGAAATTATACTTAAAAAAAATAGGAAATTTTTTTACATCGAAATTTTTTTTCCATTTTTTTTGGAATGAAACCGATTACAAAATTGAGAATAAACTAAAAATTAGCTCTCTATCATGAGAGCTGAAATATAACGTCCGTGGGGTACTCCCTTAACCCCCTCACTCATTTGAGTATTGTTAACCCCTAGAGGCATGAGAGCCACTTTTTTGGCTTGACTTTGAAGTCATATTATGGGAAAAGTTTAAGTGTTGGGGAATTAATTGTTGTGAAATCATTAAGACAAAGGATAGACTCAAATTTTTTTGTTAATTATATTAAGACAATTGAAATATTAATCACTTCATTTCCGCTGTGAAAAAGTGAAGTTAACTCAAACTGTTTTCCACAGGAAAGATTACGATTTTAATAATGAGATGCTAGTAAAATAAAATTAAATGAAACATTATGTTCCTTAACCTGGTCTCCGATTCAAAAAACCTTATCGGGTCTATGAAACGATAATTCTCACCTCTGAAATGATGAAATTAGTNTGTTATTTATGCACTTGTTTGTGAGAATCGGCGAAAATGAGAGTTTTTAATTTTCTTATTTACATGAGAATGGTGATAAAAACATTTAATTTTTTTTGGAGATGCGATATCCAAATTGGTGACGGTTTAATATAAAAAATTTGAAAATGTCAAATTAACCCTGAATTCGTGTTATTTATGCACTTGTTTGTGAGAATCGGCGAAAATGAGAGTTTTTAATTTTCTTATTAATTAATTAATTAATTAACATTTTGAGTACTTAATTAGGGCTGTGGAATAACGGAGTTGACTCACACTGTTCTCTAGTAATAACTATAAGATTTTTGTAATAATATGCAAATTAAATACAATAGAGTAAAACCTTGGCTTTCTTGATCTGATCTCCGATTCAGAATACCTTATCGGGTTCGTCTATAAAACGATAATTATCAGCTCTGAAATGATGACATGGTGGTAAATAAAGTGGTAAATAATATCTGCTTCTTATATTTCTGCTCCGCTTTCTTATTGATGAGCAATTTTTCTGTTTTCAAACAAGAAGAAATAAAAAAAGTTCTACTTTTAGTAGAAACATTATTATTTTTTTTAAAGATGGTCAAGACGAATTCCTGAAACTGAGTATTTAAGGAGGTAACCGACGGAAGTCTATATCTTGAGATCTACACATGCTTCGAAGCTAACTTTTGCGACATTCCAAATTTTGTTGTCGATTTCATTCCAGAAAAATACAAAAAAATAAATTTTGGACAAAAAAATTTTTCAGAAATTATGAATTCTCTCTAAGTGTTTTATGATGTAATTTTTGAACTGTCATATCAAAAACTTTTATTTTTTTTGCATTGGGTAGGCAAGATTTTAAATTGTATAAAAAATTAAAAAAAAAATTATTTTTCTTAGATTCAGAAATTTGGGGTTACCGATTGAGGTCAATATCTCGAGAACTATACATGGAAAATTATTAATATTTGCGGCATTCAAAATTTTGATCACGGTTTGGTTAATAAATAATAAAATTAAAAAAATTTTGAACAAAAATTTCAAACAATATGGAATTTTTTTAAGTATTTTTCTCGAAATCTTGCTGTATTTTGAGAAGACCATATCAGAAATATTATTTGTTTTCGGTATCCGTTCCATTGTTATGTGAGCTATAAGAAAAAATAAGTAAATAAACTTTTTTGAAAAAAATTCAAAATTGATCAAAAATTGGGAAATCTGGCGAATTAGACACAACCGAAACTTTGAACCTCTCGCATAAGCAAACCAAAGAATATATGGTAAAAAGAATTCCACTTTAACCTGGAACACACAATTTGTCAAAAGTTTTTTTTTTATAAAAAAAATCTGNTGCCTGGAGCCTACCATGAGGTGATATATCACGTATTTTAATTAAACCATTACTTTACGAACCTTTTTCTAAAATTAAACATTAAAAATTTCTAGAATATAAAAAAATTCTATAATTCAACTTGATCATAAAGAAAAAAACTGAAGGTTGATCTCATAAGAGTTTTCTGAAAGGAATTTAAAAGTAAACGTTTTGCAAGAATAAACACTTGCATATCCATACATTACATTTTGGTTGTTGGACCACGAGTCGTGTGACACCATGCACGACTCATGCGATTGAAGTTTTACATAGTTCAAAATAACAAAAAACTTTTGAGTCATTTAAGTTTTGTATTATTAGTTTTTGGAAAAAAATGAACAAATGGTCCGTTTCGGTTCATTTTGTGTGGTGATTTGTTCTCAATTACGTGTGATCATTTTGATGTCATTAGATAGCCGACCGAGAAGCTAATTAATATGAAATTAAAAGTTTTTTTGCCGAGTACTATTCAAACACGGATCGGTTTCCTAAGTAAATTTGGCCTGTCCCTGGCAAAAGAAGCTTAAAGTCCAATGTAGTTGAGTCGATTTGAAAAACTGAATCTGTTAATTACATTTGCACACACTGATTTTCTTACCCTCTCACTCATGGCGCCATTAAAATAACACTTGTTAGACTTTAGACCAGTAACTTAGGGCTTCTGAATGCATAATTTTTAAGAATTTTTTTTGAATCGCTGCATTTTCAATTTTTGGCCTTTTTTGACTATTTTTATCTGACGTCTCTAATTTTCTCCCAAATGAATTGCGTTAGGTTGAACGCTAATTTGTAAAATGTTACTTTCTATAGGGTTAATAAATTCAAAATGTGATTTAAATAATATAAAAGTTTAAAGTCTATCCCTAATTCGGGAACTAAAGAACGGTAAAGTTGCTAGCACTTTACTTGGCAGGGGGTTTTTTAAACATAAATTGATAACAAAAAAGTTTTTTGACAAAAGTTTATAACAAAAACATTTTTAACATACATTTTCTAACAAAAGAAGCATTTTTAAACAAATAAATTTTCAACAAAAAACCGACATTTTTTCAACAAAATAACCATTATTACAAAAACATTTTAATAACAAAAAAACCATTTTTTAACAAAAAAACATTTTTTAACAAAACAAAACATTTTCTAACAAAAAAAACAATTTTTAACAAAAAAACATATTTTTCACAAAAATAAATTTTTGAACCATTTAAGAAGTTTTGCGTTTATTTTTGTTACAGTGTTAGTAATAAATGATGAGAAAGACGCACAAACATTGTGATGGTTCCCAGAAAAATAAACATTTTTGAAAAACATTGCGGCAATATTTTATCCAGCAGGATTCTCTTAGCGAACACAGCAGATATTGTGGACCACTCATGGCACTGAAAAAACTTTGTTGGAATTGACCTATGGTTATTGTTAAATCAATATGGTCGGCTGTATCCTGCTGTTTGCTCGCTGTTCGCTTGTTCCACTATATTTATTTAACCCATAGCCTTTCCAACAAAACAGTCTTGCATCGTTTTTCATCGTGTACACTGACACGTATGTACCTAACCCTAATCTAATCCTTTAACCATACGGAAATCATTTTGTCTTTCACGAAAAATATGGTGTACACTTTGGGCATGGCAAACTTTTTTGTCGTAAAAAACTAGGTTAAGTGCAAGAAGAATAGGGTTTCTGCGAGACTCTTATATTCTCCCCAACCCTATATTTTTTTCTTGACAAACAGTTTTTGCCTCGGTTCTAACTGTGGTACACTGGACACGAATATAGACGGTCGTGAAGTCTTTTTATTACCATAGCATTCCTCAGCTAGATTTAAAAACAATTGAGCTTGAATAACCCAAATTTTGAGGCAAACTAATGGAATATTTAGTATAATGTTCTTGACTTATGGAGGGACGCGAACACGTATGTTTGGGTGTCGTGAATTGAATAAACAACAATCTGGCTAAAATTCAGGCTTAGCGAACAGCCTACCCACGAGTTCTCGGAATTGATTCCTTTACTAACCCTTTATTCTCATCCAAGCCCTATTTTTCGTCTGGCAAACCAGTTTTTCACGGTTTTACCCTGTGGGACGAGTTAGGCTTGTTCGAAAGTTATGACAATTATTATTTTCGAAGAATTTATGATCATTTGTGAAATGTCCGCCGATCACGAATGCGACTATTTTTCAAAAATTAATTGCAAAAATGAACAATATTTTTTTGACCCTGAAATTTTCAGTGAGACAGTTTGTTAGAAAATGTCTTTTGTTGCTGAAAAAAAATTTTTTTTTTGAAAATGTTTTTTTGTTAAAAAATGATTTGTTGTTAATAATTTTTTGTTAAGAAAATGTTTTCTCCTTTTACTTTTCCCGTAATAGCGCTCAAGTTGAGCCATAAAAGTGGCTTTCATGACGTGAGAGGGTTTGAGACATTTATCCGGTTAAAACTCTAGTTTACTTTGCTATGTTTGGTCTAGTGAGTCACTTTTGTGAGAAATGACAATAATATGCATTTCGTAATATGATACGTTAACTATAAAATACTATATAGATTACAGACCCTCAGAGCCTTAATATTTAAAAAAATGCGGAATGTGAGGCATGATTGGTTGATTCTTTTCCAATTCTGATCAATGAAATCGGTCTTTTTGCCATCCAGGGTTTGGATTGGTTACTAGTATCTCGCGTTATTTTTTTCATTCGAATATTCAGGATCGTGCCTTTCGAGGGTCTGTAATTCCATATGCAAATTCGGAAATTGTGAGTATTGCAGAGTAAAGTCAGATTTACAAGTCAGGTATAATTAAATTATCAATTTTCCAGGTATACGTTCAGCTTATTTTTCCCTGAAAGGCGATTAAACGCTGCATTTACATATTCACTGTCGAAACAATAGTTTATTATAGATATAGAGTCACTTTGCCAGAAAAATGTACACATGGCGCACCGTTTATCCGTACGATTTTTGTCGAGATGGAACCGAGCCTAAACGCCTTTGCAGACGTGTACCCTTATCCGAACGATTTTTGGCCGAGCTGAGGTGTACGGATAAAGGGAACACCAGTGTATTAAAATATTGCAAACATGATATAATACGAAAACTATAAATTATTATGTATTATAGTATGCTATTATATATTTATTTGTAAATTTGAACTTTATTTGTGTTAATTGTTTAGAGTAAAATTCAGATATAAATTATTTGTCATTTTCAATCATCACTGTTCTGAGCCTAAGTAGGCACCGGAAAATAAAGTTGCGGTATACCTAGGGCAGTACCGGGAGATTTATCTGCAAACTAAAAACCCCTCACACTATTCTTTGAGTTTATATGGTTAAACTTTCTGAAAAAAACGGTATGAGCACCTACTTCACTCGTCAATTTAAAGCATAAAATGCCATTTTACCAAATAAAAATTTTCGAAATTTTTCTCTTTTTTCGAAAAAATTCTCTTAAAATTCTGCAACAGTCACGATCACAAATCGTTATAAACTACTTACTTTAAAAGTCGATTTTACGTCCGGTACTGACCCTAGTATACCCCTTGATCACACTTTTGTTAATATCGGCCCGGATTAGCAAACGTAGTGTGTTTTAAGTAGTAGGGCCGGGAATTAACAAAAGGTGTGATAAAGGGATATGGGCTTAAATTTTTGTGAGGGATCTCATAAAAATGATGTACAAAGTTTGTACTACAAACACAAAATTGTTTTAAAAAACAACCTGCAACCCTCTCAAATTTCACAAATCGTTTTGAAATTGCCTATCTTTTGGCTTGGAATTTTCGACAATAAATTTCAAAAATAGTTTCAAGCCAATGATAGGCAATTTTTGCCGAAAAATGCAAATTTTTTTAGATAACGGACATAATTTTTTTCCAAAATTTATTCTGGGTCAATTTCAGCACGGAAACTAAAAGTGCTCCGAAAATAATAAAAATCAGAGTGGTCACTTTTTGCCGTGCCTACCTTATTTAAACCTAATTGCAATTTTTTCCGAGAGGATTTGGCTGTTAACTATATATACTACTTAGAGAGTCACTTAATTGAAAAAAAGATATATAATTTCTATACTTCAATAATACTGTATATTATATACAGTATATGAAACTATAATCTACCTTATATAAATTCAAACTGTCTTCGTGTTATCTCCAGCTTATTTGCATTTTTATTCCCGAAAGCGATTTGCCTCGACCCATTTTAAAACTCATTTGGGAAGCTCCACATTCTTTTCAAACTCCAAATGCAATTTAAATGTGCTGCATTTAAAATAAAAAAAATGATTATCAAAAACCAGGTGGAAATTCGATTCTAGTACAGTGCTCAAAGGCCTGAAAGAGCAATACGTCACAAGCATGAGTTTTAACTCGTAGACTTTAGAAGTCAATACACCCTTAGACTATTTATGACAAGTAGTCGCCATTTTTTTAATCCAGCAAAGATTCATGATTAACATAAATTTAACTCGTTAAAAATACATTCAGCCAATTTGCTATACAATAAAATAAAAATTTATTATTTTTCGATGAGTAAAGGCATTTAATCGGATGAGAAAAAAAATTCGCGGAAAATAACACACAAAAGTGTAATAATAATTGAATTTAAGGAGTACCATTTACCACGCCATTTAATGATTTTCAAACGTTTGTTCTGAGTTGAATAAAAGTTGGCTTGAGTTTCATGTTCTGGGACCCACGAGATATTTGTTCTAAATCTTTTTCAAAAAAAGTACCCAAAAGTTTTTGTATGATCGTACCGGTATTTGTACCGTACAAAAGTCGATTTCGCATTTTTTGAATACATTTAATTGGCCGAGGTGATAACAGTTTTTTTATTCGTGGGGTATGAATGAATTAAAAAAAATAAGGAGAATATCCGGATAAATTTGAAATATCATCTAATTTGTCCATAATCGTTGAAAAGGTGCCCCAAAATGGCTTGTTTTGGGTACACCCACGGCTGAAACATTTTTAACTCGAACATTGAAGTCAAAAAACAAATTCCTGAAGGTTCTTCAGAAGCGAACATATTCGGAGAACATCCGAGGACTTTTTGATACCTTTTTAGTGTATCAGCATTAAAAAATCAAAATGGCAAAAAAATTAGTCGCGATCCGATGTGTATATCACGAGTTTCAGTCGATATTGGATAAAAATACTTAAAAAAAACTGAAATTTGCAATTTATTGAGTTTTTTTAGTCATCAAATTTAAATTTTTTTCAATTTTTTGTAAGCAAACCGTTAACAAATTTTGAATGCAGCAAAATTAATATTCTAACACAATATGGTTCTCGATATATAATCCTCGTGGGGTACGTCGATTTTCAGGATCTTAAGAAACCATTTGAAATTATTTATTTCGAAATAAATTTTTTCATTTGATCCTCAAGATTAAATTAAGAGTGAACTAATGCAACCAAATTAGCGTCAACGGGTAAAACTTTACTAGTTACAGCCAGTTGAGGGAAATTATACTTAAAAAAATAGGAAATTTTTTACATCGAAATTTTTTTTCCATTTTTTTGGAATGAAACCGATTACAAAATTGAGAAAAACTAAAAATTAGCTCTCTATCATGAGAGCTGAATATAACGTCTGGGGTACTCCCTTAACCCCCTCACTCATTTGAGTATTGTTAACCCCTAGAGCATGAGAGCCACTTTTTTGGCTTGACTTTGAAGTCATATTATGGAAAAGTTTAAGTGTTGGGGAATTAATTGTTGTGAAATCATTAAGACAAAGGATAGACTCAAATTTTTTGTTAATTATATTTAAGACAATTGAAAATTAATCACTTCATTTCCGCTGTGAAAAAGTGAAGTTAACTCAAACTGTTTCCACAGGAAAGATTACGATTTTAATAATGAGATGCTAGTAAAATAAAATTAAATGAAAGTTATGTTCCTTAACCTGGTCTCCGATTCAAAAAACCTTATCGGGTCTATGAAACGATAATTCTCACCTCTTGAAATGATGAAATTAGTGGTAAACAATATGTCTGCGCCTTATATTTTCGCCCGCTTTCTCCATTCATGAGCAATTTCTCTGTTTCAACAAAAAAAAAATAAAAAAAGTTCTATATTTAGTAGAAACATTATTATTTTTTTTAAAGATGGTCAAGACGAATTCCTGAAACTGAGTAATTAAGACCTTGTTGTTTTAAAAATAAATTGTGAGATAAAGCTGATAAATAAAAATTTCAGAGAAATCCAAAAAAAAAAGTAGGATAAAAATATATTTCGAACGGTTCATCAAAAAAAAAAAATTCTATCATTTTTCAGAAATTAATTGCTAACTCTATGGCGATTGAACTTGAACTTCAATGTCGTTTATTTTGTCCTTTCGGTCGTTTCAAAAAAATGAAAGCCACTTTATGGTTCTTAGTCTAGGGGTTAAAGGTTATTTATATTTGTAAACTACTGCATAGCAACTTCAAATGATTTGCTAAACTATATTTAAAAACATTATATGTTTTTCACAAAATTCTTTAGTAAAATGACTCTTAAATTGGCATTGTGGTATTAATTCTTCGTGATTAAGAGAGAGAGAGATTGCGCCTACGCTATCTTTAGTGAATTTTCACTGATTCTTATTATTTTATTGGTTTATTTGCAGCCATGGTGAGGCCGTCTACAATTCTCATTGACCTCAGCAACTCAACATATATCGGGGTGCCAATGGTGCAATGATATAGCCTATTGCAAGAGAGTTGATTATTACAACAGAATCTCGTAGCAGTTACAGTTTTTCTACAGAAAATAAGTAGTTTTATAAATAACAGGATTAAAAATACTGAATAAGAAAAAACTCAATTAACTGCTTAATCATCTTTTAAAACTTAATTTATCCTAACCAACGATTATAACCTAAAACACAACTTGTGGTGAAATTTCCAGAAAATCTGAGCTTTTTGGAAAAATCTTGAAGTCATATGGTTAACTAAAGAACTTGTTGGAAATATAAGATAATATACGGAAAATCGGGAACTTATTGTGGAAAAAAATATACGGAAAATCGGGAACATATTTTGAAAAACTGAAAAAAATGCAGAGTTCCAAAAAGCCCCTTTCCTCGAAAAAAATAAACCAAAAATCAAGATTTAGCACAAAAGTTGAAATTAGGAATAAAAAGCACTAACAACTGACCAGAAACTGTTTTGTTTATGTACAAACTAATCTGACAAATTCTGTGGAATGCTTGGAAGAGTCATAATGGCTTTAAAATATAATTTTGTTTATAGATAAATGAAAGCGTGCAAATTTGTACGCAAAAAAAAATATTTATTCAAATTTGATTTAAGCAGAAAAAAGACGAATAAAAAATTGCATACTTATTTTGAACTACTATGACTCATAAAGGATTTTAATTTGCCAAGATAGGTTTAAAGGGAGTTTTGGTTTAACCAACAGTGTTTCATCTGTTTTTGTATTTCACGCTACATCAGCGGTTATTTAATTTAAATATTTATTTTTGATGAAAAAGCCCTGACAAACGAGAGCTGGTGAATCACACAGATGAATTATCTAACTTTCACGAAATAAAATTACAAATTGCTTTGCAGTGACGTCATCAAGATCCTGCTCTTTCCTTATTTACACAAAAAAATGACAAGTTTAAGTAATATTGTCGGAAAATATACAAAAAATCACTTTTAGTGTGAAAACTACTACTTTCAATAAGTGCATCAATTTTGAAAAACAGGCTTACATCTTTAAAATGTGCCACGTAGGATATTTTTATCAAATAAATCTACATTTAAAGAAAATCAATCTTATTTTTCAAATTGAAGGTGTCCATAACTTGATGTGCCAAAAAAAAATTATGGAAAAAAATTAAAGGGGACTCTAATCTTAAAAATTTTCAAAAACTAATGTCCGGCCACTTCATCTGTCAACCATTATGATACCGAGTTCTTTGAACTCTGGACAAAAGATCGATTTGCCATTGCCAGGAATTTAATAGAAATCTGCCATTTTGTTTAATTTTGATATTTATAAGTTAAAATCACAATCATTACCCTTCGGGAACGCTTTCCCGCCCGGGTACCTAAATGCTTCCCGTGCGGTACTAAACATCAGAATTTATAGCAACAAATGCAAATTTTTTCAATATATTTACAAAATATCGACAAAAAAAACCAGTATGAGGCACTTATTTCACTAGCAATCACAAAAAAAACTCAATATCCAACAATCAATCAAAAAACTAGCCCGAAAAAAAGTCCTGAATCAGATCAAAAATGGGTATTTAGGGGTCTCCTTAAGGGAGAAACATATTTTTTTGAGTTTCAAAAAACACATAAGAATGTTAGATAAATGTTAAGTTAAGGTGTTTATCAATAAAAGTTTGAAATTATCGGATATTTTTGTATTTCTCTCGTATTCTAGTACTATCAAGTACACCAAGGTCGCTATCGAGCACCAGGTAAGGCCATGCCATAGATCAAATGTTTGAAAAAGTCCAACATTTGTCCATTTTTTATAGATCAGAATTGTCCGAATCGAATAATAACAGGAAATTTGGACCAAGCAAAAACAAAAATCGGGATTAAATTCGTCGCAAAACTTATTTTTTCAGTTAAATTTACAAGTTTATCTTCCAATACTCTAATATCTTCCATTGTAAAAATTTGAAACTTCACATGATCTCTAGTCAGCCATATGTACATCTCACTCCGTCAAAAAAAAATAAGTCTTCTAACGCTTCTATAACATAAGCGATTTTGAAGAAATCAGCCTGCCTCGACGGAGACAAAACCGCTTGTAATCAGTTTTTTGGAAGTTTTGACTTTTAGAAATGCTCTATTTAAACCTGAGGCCAATTTTCACAAATAATACAAACAGCAATCTTGAAATTACAAAAAAACTCAATTGGTAATTATTGATTAATCAATTATTGATAATAAAAGATTAGAGATAAAAATGACTGAACGACCTCGTCGTGAAAATGCTGGTCGATTGATGCAACAAGCATCGGCAGATTATGAAAGTAGTGAAGACGAAGAAAATGAAGACCCTTTACTATTTGATCCGGGACCGGAAATAGATCCAATAGTACTGATATACGGTAGTTTGAAAAAGTTCTCAAATTACATTAAAACACTTTGGAGATGAACTTCAAACGTTTTGAAGACTTTTTTCTCATTACACCAAAGTCCGAATAAAATCAAGTGACGAAATAATCCCAAATAAGGTTTGAAATATGTCATAAATAAATCCTTATTTCTTGAAAAATAAGATCACGTGACTTTTTTGGACAATATCATTATGTTCAAAACTCTTATAGTAGGTGTTTATTAGCCCACAAATTTTTTCGGCGTAATTTGAGTACTATTTGTGTACTTGAGCTAAAACCTTATTTCTTAATTTGTAGGTCACGTGATCGTTTTTGGACTTTAGTGTAATGAAAAAAGTCTTGAAAACTTCTAAAGAACATCTTCACTTTTTTCACAAATGAATTTAAGCATTTTTTGAAAAAAAGGACTTATTTGACCGACTTTATTTCTTGAATATAGGGTCACGTGATAATTTTTGAGCTTTGGTGTAATGGAAAAAAAGTCTTAGAATTTCTGATTACGATGAAAGGTTTTATTTGGTGATTCGAAAAATTCTTGCAAAAAATAAATACTGTAATACAGTTAAAATTTTCAAAAAAAAACGCACAAACGTCATTATGTTTTAAAGTTTATCGATACCTTTATAACTGATCTTATCATTAATGATTAAGCGTCGTAAAATGCGATTAAATGGTGAATGACGACTACTCGCCATAAATAGAGCCTACGAGTTAAGTGACCGATCGCATTTACCGAAAAAAAGGCTTTTAGGCTGTAGAGGATTTTTTACTAATTCTTTAATAAACAATAACATCGAGTTCCTGATAAAATTCTCGTCCGTGGACAACTCTATGCGGTTAACTTATGAATGGGAAATTAAACTTTGAAACTCAATCAGTTCAAAGGTAAATTATGGATCTTGACATTTTTCTAAAAGCAGCTCACACTAAAACAAACTTTATCTCAAGCCTTTTTGAGATTTCGACCCCTAACCACGAAATACGATTTTTCGGAGCATCATGAGAAAATATTTTCGAACAACAGTGCTTCGATTTAACTCAAGAGAACGCCCTGAAAACAATGATCGGAAATTTGGTTTACGTCAAGGTTCACTGCCCACTCGTTCCCTTTCCTCACGCTGCGCTTTGCGACACAAATCTTTACAAAAGTTCCATAAAGGGATATGTTGAAGTTGAAGTGGTCTATTAAGGGGGTGGCATCGATCCAGCAGATTGGTACATTTTTCAGAGCGATATATGAAAGAAAAAAAAATGTGAAAATTTATTTTTTTATTTTTAATCTTTGTTTAGGAGAGTTTTGTAAAGGGAGAAAAAGGAATAAGTTGAAATAATAAGAATAGGGAATTTTGTAAAAGTTAAGTTTAAAGTTAGGGTTGTAAAGTGGGTTGGGTAAAGTTAGGCTTTAAAAGTTAGGGTTGTAATATTTGGGGTTTGTAAAAGTTAGGGTTTTTAAATGTTAGGGTTGTAATAGTTGGGGTTGTAACAAAGTTGGGTTGTATAAGTTAGGGTTGTAAAAGTAGGTTGATATAACGCTACATAGGTTTTAAGAAAGTTAGAGAGAAGATAAATGTAACTTTAGAGCTGAATAGTATAGTAGATAATAATTATAAAGGGATCAAGAAAATTATAAGCATAAAAATAAACTTTTATTTTAAGTAAGTTGTTATTGAATGTAAAGGGCAAGTAAATGAAATTTAAGATTTGGATGAAGAAAAATGATAAAAGTATTGAAGCTGATTTTTTGTATATAAGTAAAATGAATAAGTAAAATGATTGTCTTTATATAGATTTTGGAATAATTGGTAAAATTAAGATTTTATTTGAAAATGAAAAATAAAAAATTTTTATTTGAACAATTTGTGATGTAAAAAAGTTGAGGTTTTCTAGTGTTATTCAAGAATTTTATAGGGCGATAAATAAGGAAAAGGATACGAATTATGAATTTTTTAATGATAGTTTCTATTTTTTTATGAGTCTTATATGAATTTAAAAGTGTGAAAAGTGGATTAATAGAAAAAATATGACTAAATTAAAGGAGGAAATGAGTTCTGAGTAAGATAATTTTTTATTTTTATTAAGGTTAAATGTATAGATGAAAAGTGTAATTAGAGAGAATTCTATTTACATTTTAGAGGGATTATGGGGTGAAAATAAGGGTTTGATTGCGATTAAGGGGGTGGGTTTGAATGAATTTGGAATTTGAAGATTTTTATATAAACATGGAGACAGGTAAAGTTTAAAACAAATTTAATCTGAAAAGAACTATTTGAGATATTTAAAAAGAGTGTAAAAAAGAAGAAAGATAATTAAATTTCTGAATGATTTTAATTATTTTTTTAAAATATAGAGGAGAAAATTGTAATTAATAATGTATGATTATTTTTGAAAATTGAGAGAAGAGATAGTTTTTTTGGAAGATTTGTTTTTTGGTAATTTTATATTTTATAGAAAGGAGTAAAAAAAGAGTTTGAAATTTATAAAAAATTTTATTTAAATAATTTTGGATTCATAGTTAATAATGAAAGATAGAGAAATTTTGAGGGGGTTATAGGATAGGGTTTTTATTAATTATGATTTGGATTAGTTTTGAATGTATATGAAAGTTAGTTTATTTTATTTGATAACATAAAATTAATTAATTAGTAGATTAAAGTTGTATTGGAAATTTGATAAATTGTATTGAGAGAATAGATGTTTGGAGTCTGGATAATATGATAAACAGAAATAATTGTCATGTAGAAATTGAAACTAAGTTTAGTAGGAAGAGGGAATTAATATATAAATAATTGTTATAGGAAGTTAATCTTTAGAATGAATAGTAATAAATGTTTTGTTTGAATAGTAGAATAGATAATAGAGATTAAATGAAAAATAATTATTAAATTGGATAAAAATGTATTAGAATGATTATTTAGTTAGTATTTTTTATTTAAATAATTTAATTTTAATTTTGGGTAAAAAAGTAATTAGAAATATGTGGGAATTTGCGGTAATGTTTTATAAAGATGATATTAGTTAAAAATAAGGAAGAATAAAATAATGGAAGTGTAATAAGAGATATGACGAACACCAAAGTAAGTAGGGGAAATATTTTTTTAAAAAAAAATTTTTAAAAAAGGATTAGGAATAATAGGTTAGGTAATATTTGGTGTAATGGTAGTTACAAAAGATGAAAAGTTTTATAAGAAAGGATAGGGTTAGGGGTTAAAGGTGTGAGAGAAAAAGTTGAAGGAAGAGTAATTTATATAGGTGAATCGTTTAATGGATATTAAGAGCAGGTAGTTAGAGTTTTGATTTTTTTGAATAAGGAAGGTTAAAGATATATTTTTGATAGAATTGATATTAGACTTAGATTTTTAGTTATAGATTTAACTGATTAAGAAGAAGGTAAAAAGAATATCAGGTGATAAAAGATAGTGGTGGTTAAAAATTATTTGGTATTCGGAATGGATGACAAGGATATGATATGTCAATAGTTTTTATGATTTGATATATATAATAATAAAATTATTTTTAAAGTAGGTTAAAAATTTGATGAAAAATAAATTTTTATAAAAAAATGATTAATTTCATATAAAAGCAAGATCAATATTATGATAATTTTGGGTAGAATATACATAATGTGATAGTGGAAATATAATTGTAGAATTAATTTTTAATAATTAAAATATTAGTGAAAATATTAAAATTGAGAATTTTGAAATATAATTTTGAAAAAAATATATGTTATGTATACAATTAATAATTTGTTTTGAGTGTCAAATGGAAAATTTTATAAAAATGATATTTTAAATTTTAATTGAGAATAGGTAGATTTAATTTTTTTAGAGGTAAAAGATGGGAAAAAATATAAAAAAATAAATATAGTAAAAATTTGAAATTTAAAATAAGTATTTTTGAAAATTTGAATATTTAAATCGTCATAAGAAAGGAGAATAAGACATGTTTTTTTGATATTTTAGACTGAATTTTAAAATATGAGTATATATATAGGTGTTCGTGGGATTTAAAGGGTTAACAATAAGTGATTTAATAAATAGAATTTAAGAGAAAAGTTTTGAATGATGAAAAAAGTATAAAAGTAGGTTTTAAGACAAGTTAGTAAATTGATAAAAGAATAAAAATTTTCGTTAAATATGTGAGAAGAGAATATATTCGGATAGATGATAAATAAAAATAGCAAAAAAAATGAAATAAATTGTTTACTGAGAAATTATAAAAAATTAAGCAGGGTATATAAAAAAATGTGAAGTAGGTAGAAAATTGATGATAGATAATAAAAAATATAAGAATATGGTAGGAAGTATAAGTGATATGATATAGGTAATAGATATAGAATTGATTTTATGAAATATTAAAAATGAATAAAATTAATAAAATTGTAATATTGGATGTAAAAATATAAATTTTTTATTATAATGAAAAAGTGGATTGGAATTATATTGGAGATTTTATGTAAAAGTATAAAGTAGAGAGATATATTGGAGATGGTGAATTTGCGAGGAATTTTTTTTTAATAATGATAGAAGGGATGGAACAGTTAAGATTTTTTAACGGACAAGGTAATAAAATACATAATTTAATTTATATTAGTGTCAGAAGCATAGAATATATGTCAGAACGAGATTGGTAGATTTTGAAGATAAGAATCTAAAGTTTTATATTATTTTATTTTAAGGAATATATAGAAGAGTAAAAAGAATATTTAGCAAAAGAATATTTTAGAATCAAAAGATATAAATTTAGTTTAAGGATGTGGAGAAGATAATGGGATATTTTTTTTAAAAATTTTAAAGTGAAGTTTAGAGAACTGTTAGAAAGTAAATAAATTTTTTACAAATACGTAGTAAATCTGAGGAAGTTGTAGTATATTAATACATAATGATAATTAATAGTATGGTTTGTACAGGGTCATAAAAGACATAAAAAGTAATTGTAATTATTATATATAATTTTATTGATATTTGAAATTTAGAATGTAGAATATAAATAACTATAACAAATGTAAGATTTTTTTCAAAATTCTTGCTATAGTTGTAAAAAGATTAATTGGGAGTACAGAGAAAAGAATAATATATTGAAAATATTGAGAATTTTTTTAATTGTGATAAAATTAGAGGTGTATAAGATTAAAATGGTAGAACATTTTAGGATTTTTTTAAGTATAGGAAAGACTTGTGAATTTTTATAGTTTTTGGTTGAAAATTAATGGACACTAAATTCTTATAAAAATTATTTATTTTAAAAAGAAATTAAATTAAAGAAAAAAATATGGGAGTTAAAAATAGTGGAAATTTTAAAAGAATAGGGAATAAAAGGTTTATCTGAAAAAATATAATTATAGTAATCATAATTTTATGAATTGTAAGTTGTTGGGAGAGAAGGATAAAATTAACTTGGAAATAAAATTGTAGATTCAGGTTTTGAAATCTGATTGGTATAAGAGATGATACATTTCATATTATAATTGTAGATTCTTGGAGAGAGCTTGATTGGTGATAATAATGAAGATTTAGTAGTCAGGTTGACAAATAATATGGTAAAATGTTTCGTATGAGTAAGGATATTTTATTAAGTATAATAATAAGTTTAGTGGAATAAATAATAGAGATATTTGAAATAATATGATAAAGAGGTAGGTATATAGTAGGTATGTATTTATAGATTAATTTGGAAGAGTGACGGTAAATTTATATGTTGAAATTAAATTAGTGAAAGTTAGTTTAAAATGAAAAAGAATTTTTTTCAAAATTTTAAAAATTAAAAAAAAGAAAAGAGATATGAGTTAATGATGAGGAATAAATGTGAAATTAAATAGAGAAGGAATTAATAGAAGTAAACAACATGGTAAATTTTTTATGGTATGTGGAGAAATAAGTAAGAAAGATATTTTAAATTTTTTGTGAAGATAGAGGAGAAATTGAGGAAAGTTTATAATAAAGTGAGCTATATTTTGAATTTGGGCAGTGGATATAAGAGTGAGGTGGACTAAAGATAAATTGGAATTTATTTGAATTGAAAAGGAAATTGTAGAAATGAGAAAATATAATTTAATTATTTAATAGAAAAAAAGTTTTTTTGAAAAAATATAATAAAAGAAAAATATTATAAAAAAGTATATAATATATTATTGTAGTAGAAATATTAGAATGAAATTTTGATTATAATTGGTTTAAATTCTGACCACACTAACCACATAGATTTAATAAACCTGTATTTTAAATAAAGTTATTTTAGTATACACTAGTAAATTTTAAAAATATAAGTTTTTTTGAAATGTTGATTTGGAAATTTTGAGAAGAAATAATATTTGAAGAAAAAGGAGAAATGATAGAAATAGAGGTTATAATAATAAGTGAATGAGGAGTAAGAATGAATAGATATTAATTAGATTTTTGAAAAAAATTTAGAGAGCTTCATATGATAAGATTATAGAATTTAATTTGATTTGTAAATAAAGTTTTGAGTAGGATTAAATAGGGTAAGAGGAAAGAAATATTTAAAAATGAAAATAGAAGAAAAATAATTTATGAGAAAGATAGTTAATATTAGAGTAAGAGGAGTGAGTAATTAAGAAGTACTTTTAGGAAGTTGAATTGGATCATAAATGAGAATATAATTAGGAAGTTTAATTATAAAATATTTTTTTTTTAATTAACGGCATAAGAAAGATATTTTGTGGTGTAAATTTGAGTTAGTAATTATGGGAAAGTAAAAGAGTATAGAATTTTATTGTTTTTTGTCCAGAGATTAAAGATAAGAATTAAATTTAATATTATTTAATGTATATTTGAAACTTAAATTAACAGTAGAAAAGTGACATTAAAATTGGTTACATACGCAATTAACATTTGAAAGAGAAAATGAGAGAATAAGAAACAAAAATTGATAATGGACAGATTAAGAATTAAGATTTTACACTAAAAAAGCTGACTTTTACAGAAAATAACCTGCAATTTTTCACGTGTTTTCCCAATACTAAAAACAGTATGTTTCGCGAAAAAAAAGAACTAACCACGCAATTTATCGAAAATCACTCTTAAAAAAATAAATATAATTACTCAAAGCTGGTCAGGACAAAAATTTTACATGCAAGCAGTTTCAAGAAAATCCTTCCCTAAAAAGTGAATCATTCAGAAGGAAAACCTGCAATTTCTGGTCTTAAATCTACAGGGTTTTTGAAAATGGTCCGGAGCTCCAAAGGGTTAAATACAATTCACGAAATTTGCTACAAACCGTTACAAAAATTTTTTTTCGAAAAAAATCACAATACTAATCTGGTAACTTTAACGAAAAATCAGAAAAAAAAATAAATGTTCAAATGACCGCCAGTAACACAGAAAAAAATGCGATTAATCATATTAACTGTAAACGTTTATTCATCATATTAACTAACGAGGTTGTTCTATATAGTTTAACGTTACACGTTCGTGTTTGATCTTATTTTCGAATCCCTCTTATCGGTCGAAGAAGTGCCTATCCGGGTGGTCTCATTGGCCAAGAAGCGGGTCAAACGCGGAACACCGAAAAGTAGACGGCCCTAAGGATACCAATTGACGATTTAAAAATAGAAATTTCAAACTCCAAAATGGGTTAATCGATGTTTTAAGCATCTTGTACAGAAAGATGTTTTTCTGGGTCGTTTTAAGACGTAAGGATTTTCTTTTGGTTTTGAGATTTTTTTCAAAAAAAAAACTTTAACCCCCTCACTCATTTGAGTATTGTAAGTCCCCTAAGCATTGAGAGCCCACTTTTTATGGCTTGACTTTGAAGTCATATAGGCACAAAGTTTAAGTGTTTTGGAAATTAATGTTTTGAATCATTGGACTAAACGGATAACTAAATTACTGTTATGATTATTTTAACATTGAAAATTAATCACTTCATTATCAGCTGTGAATAAGTGGAACGTTAGACTCAACTGTTACTAGGAATACTATTAAGATTTTTAATAATGGACTATAATAAAATTAAATAAAAGTTAGCTATAACCTGGCGCTTCCAAAAAACTTATCCGGGTTCGTCTATGAAACGATAACTTCTACCTCTGAAATGATGAAATTAGTGGTAAAATATGTCTGCGCTCTTATATTTCGCCCGCTTCTCATTTCATGAGCAATTTTCTGTTTCAAACAAAAAAAATAAAAAAGTTCTAATTTAGTAGAAACATTATTATTTTTTTAAAGAGGGTCAAGACGAATTCCTGAAAAACTGAGTATTAAGACCCTTGTTTTTTTTTAAAAAAATTGTGAGATAAAGCTGATAAAAAAATTTCAGAGAAATCCAAAAAAAAGTAGGATAAAAAAATATTTCGAACGGTTCATCAAAAACAAATTCTATATTTTCCAAAATTAATGCTAACTCTATGGCGATTGGAACCTGAACTTATGTTTTATTATTTTTGTCTTTTCGTCGTTTCAAAAAAATGAAAGCCACTTTTATGGCTTTGGTAGTCAGGGGTTAAAGGGGCGAAAAGTGACCTTTTTTAGTCCGTCGTGTTCTCAACGGGAGTTAAAATAGTGTATCAACAAAATCAAATAAATTGACTCGACAGCGTAACGCGTTTTCTCCCAAGGTGGTTCTTAAATTGCAGCAACCGTTAATTGAATGTACTTGAGGGGAATTCTATAATCCATGGGACAAATACCACTTTCGTTTTCCACTTAGGATATAAATTCCCCTCTGGGTCACCTGCGGTCATGTTATGACCCCTAGTTCATAATATCTTTCTCAGAAAAACCGAATAACCTGCGCATTCGTTTTGGTAACATGTAAATGCATCGAAACTATCATCCTTCTGGTATCCGGAAGCTATCTACTTCAACCGGTCTAAACTTTGGACCAGGCCGGTAGTATCAAATAACGTTGCAATTAAAACAGTAACCCTGCGAGAAAACTCTTTCTCGCCTGTCGAGTCAAACCTATTTATTGTGATGGCCACTTTTTATCCTCCTGTGAGACTAAAAGGTCACTTTTTCGCACCTTCGACACCTTTTTTTTTGAAAAAAATCTCAAACCAAAAAAAATCCTTGGTCTAAAATGACCAGAAAAAATTCGGAATTTCAAGAACAACCTAATTGTCGGTCATAATATTTTGAATGTATTCGAGATAATTTTACGGTATGTGTTAATAATAAGGATTTAAAACTCTCTCAGAATAACAGAATTCACTCATCTGAATTTTGCCATAAGGTCATTTTGACACCATTTTATATGAATCCTCCACCCCGTGTGGTGCAAAAGGCCCCATTTAAAAACAAACTCACCGAACAACCACAGTCCATCAGAACAGACTATTCAATCTTGGGCTAGAAAGATAACTCTAAATCTGAACATACCCAGATAAAATAATTCCAACCCACAATTTCAATCGGGGGCCAATTCGAAATGTAAATTCTTTTTGGACATGTCATGATTATTATTTTGTTTTGTATTTCTGGTTAACACAACTTTACAGTCGTTACCGCTCACACTAATCAAATAACTGTGAAAAATATGTCTTAATCGTTCTTGCTGCCAATAACTTTCTCGAACATGATATGCACATTCTCTGATTTTTGGTTAACAAAGGAGAATGGCTTTCGATAACACCGAATTTCATTGGAGATCAGCCCGCGAACCTCCAAATTCACTCATTTAAAAGGAGCTTTGATGCCGTTTTTGTGAGGTAATAGTCTTCGAAGCGAAAAAAACGGATCAAACTGTTCTGCGCACTATTATCCTTCCTGCTCGCCCCTACGATGTCCAACCAGAAAAGCCTATCCTTGGGGATGATCACAAAAATAATAAAAACTAAATTACAAGCATACATAAATCAAGTCAAGGAGAGGCCCTTCCAAAATACCGACGTCTTAACTTGTACTATGTATCCGTGAAGTGATCTGCTCAAAACCGTTGACCAATCGATATGGTAAACGATAATACCGCGGGCACCCTAAAATTCCCATACAAAGGTTTACTTTCTTCGCTTAATTTTCAAATCTACTAAAAAATTGACAATGATTTAGCTTAATCTTAATAAACTGCCGTTTCTGAAAAAGTAACGATAAAAGTCCAACGCTCATAAATCAACGTAACACAAATGCAGTTAACAAACAGTTTAACCAACACCTCGTATTTTTACGGGTGGATTACAATTTTATCTTCTAACATCTATTATTGGCTCCCCTGTTTCTAAATCTTTCCAATAAAGTTTTATATATATCGAAAATAAAAGTTGCCTCCTACCCCAAACAGCGCATTTTGTACCAGTTAGGGTTGTACCAATAGGAATGTTAGGATTCTCAAAGTGTTAGCGCGCAGTTTCCGGATCACACAACAAAAGTTAAAACTCTCTAGACTTTCGTGTCCCATTGAACCTACTTTTAAGACAACACGTTGGTCATTACGAGAACAATATTGCGAAAAACAAGTCGATATATCTCAGAAAAAACACAACACCGAGATTTCAAAAATTTTAGAGGTTAATACTCTCAAATCATGATGGAATAGGGACACACTTTTTGATTAACCATCTCATGGTTCACCTACATTAGTTATAAAATAAATAAATAATACAACTTGAAACCCTGGGGGTAAACTTAAACGGCGGAAGGCAAATAAACATCAACTTTGTTATAAGCCAGGGCAATACACTTATACTCATTGCATAGAATTAAGCTCAAATTAATTCCATGTCCATTTCTTGGGAAAACTTCTCTATTTCTACGTCACTCCAATTTAATCTTAGTTT
>SCLH01002089.1:44495-65842 GCA_004367855.1 Oikopleura vanhoeffeni
AAATCTTCATAAAAGTGTCCATTCTTGCAAACCTTTGTATTTTTTATTCTTAACATAACTAACTATCTGTAAAAATATTAAAAACCACTTTTCATTGGAACTCCATTTCCAACTTAACCCGACCATAGAATTTTTTTGAAGACGATATATTAAACTTCAGACATTGTCGGGTTAATGCGCTGAAAAGTCCGGTTCTATGTTGCGTATTAAAAAATTTCCTGATATGAAAGTGTTTTCCATGAAAAATGGTCAAAATAGCAAAAAGTAGAGAAAAACAACTTTTTTGAAATAAAAATTGACCTTCAATTGCGTTTTTGATAATACAATTTTTCTTACATCTAACAAATTGGCGCAAATTACACCCACAATTTTATTTGGAATTTTTTACTGCATAAAATTTTAAAAAATTTCCGTGTCAAGTGGGCACTTATCGAATGTACAGCCGAGTGTTAAAAAATTCATCGATAGTTTAGAAATGGAAATCGCAGCGACCAACTCATAGTTGACATACGGATATTTAATAGATACAAAAAAATCAAATAAGTGACTTTACCTGATTTTTTATTGAAAATTCGAAAAAACCACAAATTGAAAATTTTGGTCATGGATTTGCGGAAAATTTTCATAATATTTCCATAAAATTCGACAGAAGATGGAAAATAAAGATTTTATGATTTTTCAAACGCGCTGTCAGAAAATATGTAGACATGCATAAAAAAAGTTAAACTTTCTATTTTATTTATTCACAGATTCAAAAAAAAAAAAATTGGAGAAAAAAATGCAGAAAATTTTCATAATGCTTTTATTTTTTTTGAAAATTTTACGAATTCAAAAATTAAAGTTCGATCAATCTTTCCTCAAATAGACAAAAATTATTTTTATAAGAAGCTGCCACATTTATTCTGCTAACAGTCAACAAGCACAAAAAAGTAAAAGAGGTAAACAATTTCGTAAGTTAAATTGACTCAAGTCTGCTGAGTCGATGCTACCCCCTTAAAGCAAACGTTATTTTTGAACTTCGTTTCAAAAAAAACTTTAAAAAATCGAAAAAAACGCAAAAATTTGAATTTTTTGATAATTTTTGGTAGTACTTTTCGTTTCACCCCAAATCAATTAAACCAGTGACTACTACCCCCTTAAACTCCTTATAAAATTGAAGACTTCTCAAATAATAAACGGTATTTCGAGTCGAAATCTTCCTTTTGAAGAAATATATCTTGTCCCCATGTCACCGAAAGTCCCAATATCGCCGAAAATGGCCAATTGCTGAATTTTTAAGGGGAAAAAAATTTCGGCGATATTGCCCCCCTGTTTCCTCAAAAGAGGGAGGGTTAAGGGTGAGGGTCGAAATGCACACAAAAAGAAACTCGCGTTCACATAAGATTTCTACTGAGAGTTAAAACGCCGGCAAGCTGGCACTAAAAGTTTTCAAAATAGTCTACGCGTCCGTAGCCATTTGTTTCTAACCTTGTTGATGAGTTTCAATTTGTGAATGTATTCTTTCCACTTCTCAAAATATTCATGCAACCAAAAAAATATTATAAAAACCTATAATTTTGTAAATAGCTTTACCGAGGCACTTTTCTTTATTATAAATTTCTGTTATTAACAATTTCATTTTATTTATTATACAAAAGTACTCATATTTCAAATAAAAATACTCACATTTCGAGTTATATTTCAACGCAAAGTCTTCATCTCGCCAGACTTTACGCAAAAAGTACTGACACAAAAGTATCAAAACAGAAAGAAAAATTAATTTTTTTAACTCGTAGATTCGATTTCCGGCAAGTAGTCGCCATTCATCATTTAATCGCATTTGCGACGCCTCATCATTGATGACAATAATCAGTTATGGGTTATCGATTAACTAAAGACAAATGAAGTTGTGCGTTTTTTTGAGAAAATTTTTACTGTATTACAGACTAATTTACAGTACTATTTTCTGACAAATTTTTTTCGAATCACCAATTAAACCTTTAGCTGATCAGAATTAATCTAAGCCTTTTTTCCATTACACCAAAGCCAAAAAATGATCACGTGACCGTATATTCAAGAATAAGGTCGGTCAAAATAGTACTGTTTTTGCAAAAATTGCTTAAAACATTTTTTGAAAAAATGAAGAAGTTCATTAGAAGTGTTTTAAGCCTTTTTGTTCATTAACCAAAGTCCAAAAACGATCACGTGACCTTTCAAATTTAAGAAATAAAGTTTAGAGTTCAAGTATACGAAAGTACTCAAATTACGCCGAAAAAATTGGTGGGGGCTGAACAATCGTCACAAATTTTTAAGACTTTTATTGCATTTTTAATTGGCCTCCGGTTTAAATAGAGCATTTCCAGTAAAACTTCCGAAATACTGATTACATAAGAATGCGTAGGCGCGCATCTCTCTGCCTCTCACTCTCATCCTTCTTATCACGGAGAAATAAATATCCACAACAATTTAAGAGTCATTTACTAGAGAATTTTGTGAAAAACATACAAAAGTTTTTTAGCTTTTGGGGTTTTACCCGGGAGAATTGAAACGCACCTTAAAATTTATTAACCAAGTCGCGCTCGATTGGTTAGCGTGATCCCCTCGGGGGAAAACCCCAAAAGCTAAAACACTCTTCGGTTATAATTATTTTAGATAGAGCTACAGTAAATCAATTTGAAGATTTACATTACGTTTAGTCTATACAGTAGTTTAAAATATAAATAAACGTTTAAATTTATAGTATTGTTGCACTTTTGTGTGTCACTGGAGGTCACTTTTCGCGATTTTTTCATTCCCATTAAGGGGGTGGTCAACGCAAATCAGGAAGACATAAAAATGTTAGTTAATTTCGATGAAATGTTTTTATATAGGTTACCTGAAGTATTTGAGGTCAATTGGCGGTATTTCATAATTATATAAGCCCTAGAAGTACTTTGTGCGTCTTTTCCGGTTTATAAATGCCCTCAGTCTATAATTCTCCTGACTTATTTGCCATTCCAAATTCGATTCTCGGAGCCTAGAGATAAATAGTAATAAAATTTAAAATGTTAGCGCCTAGTGTTTTGGGAGTGTTTTGATCACTCTCCCTACAAATTGTGAAATTTATCTTTCAAAATTACGGAGGGAGTAGGATTTGAAACAAGCAAAATTTAAGGCTTTAAAAATCCGGTCTTGCAAACTGAAAGCGAGATAGTAAAAAATAGTTATATTTTCGTCTCTAGTGTTTTAACTGGGACTTATTTTGTAACTTTGAATAAATAAAATTACGTTGATACCTCAAAAACTCAGGGAGAAGTAGGATTCGAATTTGAAGACGACCAAAATTTCCAGCGGCGTTTCCGGCGGATCTGAAACTTTTTCACGGAAGGTTAAGTTTTATTGATTGACAAATTTTTGTCCCAATTGATTTTTTGATGATAAATTCGAGCAATGATTTTTTTTTAATTTACCTGGTGTAAACTCATTATAAAGTCCGTTATCTTTAATTTTGCGTTGACACACCCGATTAAAATTGCCCTTTTATTCATCGAAATTTATTTTTTATTCTTATTATATAGTAATAGAACAATTCTGCTTTTTTGTCGATAGTAACCGTTTTTTGGGATTTTATTATAGATAAGATAATAGTCTTTGAAAAATTGGTGAGTTTCTTTTGAAACAAACACCTGGTCAGAGCTGATAGGGGCATATCGTGATAGCGTAGTTACGGCCTCGCGAAGTGTTAGGGTGCGTCTGTGTTAGGATGGTCTGCGTACAAAAACGCCTTCCTTGAATAATTGAGTGAAATTAAGCTTGAGGTGTGAAAAATAAACTTTTATGGACATTAACATATGTTTTGAAGGAACAGGTAAAAAAAAGTTAACTACGATAATTTTAAAGACTCGTTCTGAAATGAAAACTATATAATGTAATTGGTTATGAAGAGAAATAACGTTAAAAATTTTAATCGTTATTCTTCGATGTTTTTAGTTTATCCAGATCCATCATGCAGCTGTTTAATTAAATTTTATCAGCGAAATATCGGAATCGTAGCCACGGGGATTTTTTGAAAATTTAAATTTGGATTGTTTAGCATTGCAGCTCTTGTTTTTGGCAGGATAAAGTTTGAAATTTCATTTTGAAGAATTTTTGGTTCTTCTCTTCCGCTTTCAATTTGAAATCGCCTTTTATACTTAAATAATTTGCACCTCAAGCAAACTACCCATTTTTACCGAGAAAACTCGAGGAAGGTTACCAGACTACCGCTATCACCCAAACCATCTCCCCACTGATGATAAAAGGCAATAATTGTTCTATTGTAAAAATATAATCTTTTGGTGATGCTGCGCATCCCAACAACGATGTATATTGTTAAAATTGGCTTGATTGAATTAATAAAATAATAAAAAAATGTATGTTGCATAATGAAACTTTGCGTTATATGACTCCATTTATTAAGAAATGGCGACTAACTTGCCGGAATCGAGTTGGCTACAGATTAACTTTGTAAAGTCTACGACTTAATTTATTGACATAAAATAACGTGTGAATGAGAATGGGTCAAAATTCTTAAATTCTGCTGAACTTTACAAAAAATCGTGAATTTGCGTAGTTTTTTCGGCGATATCGGCCTACCCCTGTGTAATTGGAAACGTTTCGAAAGTCTTTTAGGATTATATTAAAAGTCGAAAAAAAATTTTGAAATCCGTGATAAAAATAAAACGCCTTACTGTAAAGTCATGTGAAAGTAAATTATCCGTCATTTTCTGAACATAATTAATTTTGAACAATCAGAATAATATAACTTTTATAAATTAATGGATAAAAAACACGCTTTTTTAAAGCCAGTAATTTGAAATATTAGCTTCACGGTGCGTAAAAGTATCCGATCCGATCACATATCCGATCAGATTCGCGACAATTTTGTGATCGGACTGTGATCGGTTCGGATGCTCTCGGAAGCAAATCTCAAAAATTTTGAAGATCGTGTCGGTTCGGGCCGATTTGGAAAACAACGTGATCGGATCGGATCGGTTCGGAAAAAAACCCGATCTGATCGGTTTGCTTCGGACGCTTGCTCGTGTATTTGCCGAGCAGATTTTTGAGCTTCGGACGCCCATCCCTGGCCTGAAGTGAAAATTATTGATAATGTACAGAATGTGGACTCATAATAATATTCGATTGAAGTAAAATTGGAGTTATAATTAATTATGAATCATATTTATTAAAATAAAGAAAATTACAAACCAATTTGGTGTGCAAATATCTTACTCCTAAAACAGTGATCTGGAGTCTCATTGAGCAAATATACATATTAAATTTCCCAGCATCGTAGCGGTTCTAGGAAAGTCTCAGGCTTTGAATAGGACGGATTGGATTGAGAAATTTTGAAATTAAAAAAATGGTACCGATATTTGCGCGCATCTTTTAGAAAATTTTTCAGGCATTTACGACGTAGGATTTTTTTTGATTGTGAAATAAAAAATGGTTTAAAGGTCCGAAAATATCTTTTAGTTCGCGGGTTCTTCATGAGAGGTAAACTGGCTGTAAAACAAAACATCGAAATCAGCTTGACTAGAAATAGAAGGGTTGTTGCGGTAAAATTTTTTTTGCAACCTTCATCGAATTACGGCTGGTCAAAATTTACCGGTAAGTACAGTTTCCGGTACCAGAAGTGATATATCAATAACTAAAAGATAACGTTCCAGGAAAAAAATTCTCCTCAAGACAACGCTTCGTCTTTCGAGTCAAACTTAATTGATTTTTGTTAACAACATATTAAACTCTGAGAACCGCGGTGACTAAATGGTTCATTTTTCGCATTTTTTTTTCGAAAAAATGTCAAAACCCAAAAAAATCATGCGTCTTAAAATGACCACAAAAATCTCTACAAGATGAGAAGCAAATATCGCTGCATATTTTTGGTTTCAAAATTTCTTCTTTCAAATCGTCAATTATTATCGAATTTCAAAGTCTCTCATTTTATGGTCCCGCGTGTTAAACAATTTGCATGGATGGGCGGGAAAATTTCAGGTAAGGATGAATCGTTTATCTGAATTTCATCGGATTCAGAAAATACCGGAATTTTTGGTGGCGCTTCACTGTTAGAATATATTTCTTACCACCGAGGCATAGAAAAAAAACGTTCCCCCGAGATAAATTACCCTTTCAGGAGGGGACAATTTGCACACTCACAGCCCCAAACGTTTATTCGATTTATAAAATTCTATTGAACTATAAGTTTGGGAAACTTGATTTCAATATTATAATTTTCAATAAATTGAAAAAAAAAGTATTTTAACTTTCAAAAATTGAGTTGAAAAAAGTGGTAAGTTGAGTCCTCGTCACATCATTCAATTTTCAAAAGCTCACTCCCAAAAAAAAATTCTGCTCCAGATATGTCTGGGATTGCTAATTTTTTCGGAAATTGTACTCAAAACACTTTTGTAAATCATGGCTAATTTTAAAATTTCAACTCAGATTGGAGTCAAAAGTTATATTTCGGAAAGTAAGACTAAGCAAAAAATCGTCTTCCAAATCAACTCGTCATAAAATTTGAAACCTTTTATTCAGAAAAATTTTGGGTGAATTTTCAGATTCACATTTTTGATTTTTAAAATGTATTTCGAAAGAACAGCTTTTTTAAATTATTTTCCTCATTTTCGGATGATTTGAAAGTGGATCTTCACCCTTTCAAAAGGGTATATGGCCTTGAGGACTAAAGGCCCTTTTAGGGCGGTTAGCAGCGATGGTTGGCAGACTGGCGTTCAATTATCTTACGAAAATAATTAGTAGTTTATTTTTTGTGCTTATTATCGTTAGTTGAACCAGAATAAATGTGTATCAGCTCATTAAATATTTTTTATCTATTTAAGGAAAGATTTGAGTTCGAAACTTTTATTTTTGCAATTCGTTTAAGATTTCCAAAAAATTCAAAACATTATTAATTCACGCATTTTCACCCAATTTTTTTTTTGAAATTCTTCAATGAAAATGAAAAAAATAGCTACTTAACTTTTTCATGCATGCTTACATATTTGCTGACTGTGCGTTTTAAAAAATTATCATAACATGTTCATTTGTCATCTTTTGTCGACTTTTTTTTAGATAATATTATTGAAATTTTTTCGCAAATCAAGTCCAAAAATTTTATTATTTTTTTGAATTTTTCTTGGAAATCAGGCCCGAATCAGTTGTTTATTTTTTCTGTATCTATTTACCTTTCCGTATTTCAACCGATGGAACGGTCAATCGAATATCGTTCTGAGCTACTGATTGAATTACATCACTTGTTGTGGCCACACCGCGTTTGCCATTTGGCACGCAATTTATAAAAAAATTTATTATTCAAAAAATTTCAATTAAATTTCGGGTTTATAGGCTACGTTTCTTTTCAAAGTCAGGAGATTTTTAATATTAAACGCAATTTGAAGGTCAATTTTTTTTCCTAAAAAGCTTTTTTTTCTTATTTCATGAAAAAAAAACTTTACATATTAAGGAAATTTTTTCATATGGATAATGATTCTTCCACTAATTAGCGCCATAACACCGAAAATGCCTGAGCTTTATGATATCGACTTCAAAAAAATTCTCAGATCGGGGTCAAGTGTGGAAATGGAGTTTAATGAAAAGTGGTTTTTGATATTTTAACAGATACTTAAGATATGTTGAGAAATTAAAAATATAACGTTTGCAAGAATGACACTTTATAAAGATAAAAAAAAAAAAAAATTCACAATTTTTTACTTTCAAAATCACTTCGAAAAAATGGTACCAATCTGCCACATCGCTGCTACCCCCTAAAGGCGACTAATAACGAGTGTGGCATGATTAAAAAACAAAAAATATCCAAAAACCTTCGGAGGAGTCAGCTTTTTTTATTTAAACTATTAGAATTTTAGAAAATAAGCAGTCAGTACAAAAAAAGAAATTATATAATTCGGTTTCCTCTGAAGAATAATATCGAAACAAAGTTGGACGGTTCACAGATCCGGAACGTTTCATAATAGTTCAAAAACATGAGCAATTGGCTTAAATTACCGAAAAAATTTTTAAGAGTCGCAAAGCAAAGAATTAAAAGCCTTTTGAAATTGTATTTTAAAATATCAATTTACAAGGTACGGGTCGCTGGAATTGAATTTTCTTTACCACAACATTAGCAATAGAGGACTCTGGGATACTAGCAGATAGCCATTCTTGTAAAACTTTTCTTAGCTTTGTGAAAAATAAATCTTATTTTTTTTGTATGATTTAACACTCTTCACACATAAGCGACACAAGAGGACCTAACCCAAAATGGCCAAATCTATCCAGGTTTTGCTTTCCAGCGGTTTTATGTTCGAATTATCTGCATTTTACATACCTTGTAAAAGTGTAGGTCAAAAATAATCTTGGTCAATTCTAATTTCGCGCTATTTTTTCAAGAAATGTATGAAAACCACCGGTTTTGGCTATTGTTCCGTTGGAAAAACTATCTCCTCCTAGGGAAATTTTTTATAATTATTAATTTTCATTTCAAGCTAGCCCATACAAATACGGAATAATAAACTCGTGCAATTTTTTGAGATTATCAAACTAGAACTCGAAAATGAATTTTTAACGAACCACGAATTTCGAACTTTTGGCAAGTAAGCTCAAAAGAAAGCCAGTTGGAAACACTGATCAGAAAGTAGGTTTACGTCAGATGATGATTTTTGACGTTTTAGTTGTTAAATTAAAGCAACCATTTTTAGTTCATTTGAAAAAATACTTAGAAAAAAAACAAAAAAATTTGTAAAATTTTTTGTATAATTTTGTCGGTTAGTACACTTTGTTATCACCCCAGGTTCATTTTGGGGCATTTGTAATGCCCCTAAGGCCTCATCACCCAGCGACCAGTACCCTTTTAAGGTAAACGGGTCGCGCTTGATTGGTTTGGAGTCCATAGTTGAAAATTATTTTATTCAAGAACAAACCCATCTGATTAAAATGACTAGTTTATATTTATTCAGGCCGATAACGTTTCAAGTCAACAAGCGCGAAACTTTCAAAATTTGATATTGATAGAATACTTGAAAAATTACAGTTTCGTTTTTTGTTAGCTGCCAATATCATGGATCATTGCTTTAGCAATCTGCCAAAGTGTAATCTGCGATTCCTGCATCGAAAAATACCTCTGTTAATATTATGGAAAAGTGTTCCCGAAACCCCTCCGAGAGCAAGAAAATTTCCAGTCAACTCGGCGCCAACCAATCCATTTTCCCATTAATTCATGGCCGTAATAAATGTTTTTTTCATCGACCTTAATATACCACATTAAACTGTAAAAGGTTTTATTCAACAGAAACGGTTCCTACGCATTACAGTTATATAAAATTATTAGTCCAATCAAATCTTATCTAATTTTTCAATTCGAAGTGCCTCGAATAGTAATTACGGGTACAACACATTGAACATTTTTAGTTTGGGAAACTTACTACTCTTATGGAGGAAAAAATATCTGACAAAAAAATGGACTATTATTCCAAATAAATTGAAGATTATAAAAAGTTTTCCAAATGATATTTCTATTTTGACCGAGTTTCGACTTTTCTCTTTATGTCAGGATTCATTTTGCAAATTTCCCGGAACTTCAATCGGGTTGAGTCGTCCTTTCCCAAAAGTCAAAATGTGACCATTTGCACTTCATGTTGGGTAACAGATATGTGCAAAATTGGTTATTTTTTGTCCAAACTTAATACTTTGGGTAATTTATAACAGCCTTCGGACAGGCTTCGATTACGCGAAATAAACAGGTTAAAAAAACTACCTTGTACCGTATCCGGTTCAGACGAAATTAGCCCACCCAAAACAAAAAAGAGGCTCGAGTCAGTCATTCTCTCGTCGGACTCTCTACCTCACCAATCGAAACGGTATCATTTGAAGACGAGGCTGACTTTTTAAAAAGGATAAAGTTCCAACCAGAAGTCGCAGCAACTTGATCGGATTTTGAAACGGATTTGAACGTGATCGGATGAATTGGATCGACTTTTTGGGATCCATTCCAAACCGATCAATTTTTTGAAACTTCCTCAATCCGATCATGTCAATCCGATCAAGTTTTTAAAAACTCCTTAAACCCGATCAGGTCAATTCCGATTAAGTTTTTGAAACTCTCCTCAATCTGAAGCAGTTTTTTAAATGTTCTCCAATCCGATCAGGGTCAATCCGACCAAGTTTTATTTCGATCAAATCCTATCAGGTTCTGTTCAAGTCGGTCTGCCGACCCCTTGGTTCAAAACTTTTAAGAAGCTCCCATAGTGCGTTTTGTTTGGATTTTTTCTTTGGTCTGGGATAGATTTAGGCTAATCATTAAAACTTATACTGTCTGTTATTTATGATTTCAAACGAAGATTGTAATTCGATTTGCAATATGACCATATATATTGGTTGCCATATGCAATATGGTGTTAAAAAGCGGGTCGATTCTAAAATCGTTTGAAACGTAAACGTGTACTATAACGTAGGTATAAATGTCAATTTCCAAGTTCAGAACAAACCTGAACAAGAATTGTTCCAGAACTCACAAAATGTTGGAAACTCATGCCTCAATGGTGAGAAAAAACCACAGAGTAAAATCCAAAAATATATTTCTCTGCACTAATATATTTCATAAATGCAATGGCATACAGTATGCATTGCCGCATACTGCAATGGTCAATAATTATGGACAAAACCAGGACTTTCGGTAAATTTGGTAAATGTCATTTTAATAATTTGATTTAAAATTTGTGCTGTTGAACTTTTTGTTTCTTGCATGTCAAAGTTCAAAAATTTCTAATGAATTACATTCAACTATTTATTAAATTAAACTTCGACCCGTTAAGAAACTCACCATTAAGTGTTTTGTACCAAATCGGCAATTATTTGATAATCGCCTCATCATTGCAGTGCGGCAAATCGTAGATTTTATCTTGGTTTGGCAAACATCAAACCATGTATTCAAAAGGCGAAGGAGTTTAACCCTCCCAAGATCTTTGCCATATTTTCCGGAAACTTGAGCCCTAGTGCACTTTGATGCAGCCGCGGTGGTATGAAGAGGGAAATCTTCCAACGATTCGGGGCAGGGGGCGGAACCTGAACAGTATTATTTAACGTTTTGTTATAATACTTATAAAAAAAAACCACTTTTCACTGCCCACACATTTTCTGAAATTTCTAAGATTTCAGTCTTTGAAGTTGTGAAATTCACAAATCTTATATCTCAAAAACCGAAAATAATCCAAGCGAAAATGTCGCATTATGTTGTTTCATTAGATTATAGACAATAACATAAAATTTTTAAAAAATTTTAACTTGGTTTTACAGAAATTCATCCTAATATGAATTTTCAAAATATTTACTTCAGAACCTAGTAAGAGACTCGGAGGGACTCACGAACTAACTCGTTAGAAATACATTGCAAATTTGAAAGCATCAATAAATTTAAAAAGCAAAATTTTCTACTTTTTTTGATTATAAATTAAATTCCAAATTTTTAAAATAATTTTTCTTTTAATGATCGCATAATGCGATTTCGCATTTTCTCATATACAAAATTAATTATTTAAGGTTTTCAATTTATTTAAAGGCCCAATTATATTCAAACATTTAATAAGCATTTAAAAATCAAAGTTAAAAAGTTCGATTTCGTCGTCCTCTGATTTTTTGCCTTATTAGAAAAGGAGGCAACGATTAAGATGTCCGAGTACTCCTGTTAATGTATATCCCCTATTCACACTTTCCGGAATATCCCGGCCTCTGTAAGTAACGTAGTGTGTTTTCAGTGTTAAGGCCGGGGGATAGTGTGAATAGGGGATATAGTAATGCCTACTATGGTAAAAATGGGTTGGTTCTGAGGCGCGTTAGCTTTAACATGGCGCTATTATAATTGATGCTTTCAAGAATTTCAAACCACGCAAGAATTAAACTACCGCTCAGAACAACTTCCAGACTGTAATGTATAATAATTATCTCTTCTTTGATTTGATCATTAATAATACCTGTGGTCCATTTAATGATCAGCCATTGCTTCAAAGTAGGGATGCCATTCAAACAACTGGGCATTGCTAAATCGAGGAAGTATTTCAACCTCAATCGCATCATCTTGAAATCCAGTTCCCTTTGATCATATGCCATCGGTTGGTTTATTAGGAATAGGTGATCTGGCAATTACGCTAAATTAAGGCGAAAACAAAATCTTATTGGTAACTTTTAGATCAATTTATTCGATTGAAATAAATATTAGTTTTAAGTTATCAATGTTGAGAAGTTTATCACCTGAATCAATTAATGATATATCATATAAACAGTCAAATTTTGAAAGTTTTATTAAGATTTTTATGGGTATTCATCATTTATTTTCCTTGAAGTGTGATGGTTTTGACGGAAATTGGTGAGAAAAGAGTTTCTAGAAAAGTATAAATTCATTCATTTTTTTTCTAAACTTAGCTCTTACTGTATGAGTCATACAAACAAAATTGGGGGATTGTAGTGGTGTCCTAGCAATGTTGCTGGGAAAATAAGCTTTTTTAAAACTCAAATATCTTTTGTGAGAATTAAGTGGACATTCTATGCAATGCATATTGCACCATCGCAGTGTTTACCTGAGGGATAAAGTGATGAAATTTCTAGAAAATATTAAACATTGAGCCTGTTTAATGCATGAAAACTTTTTGCTTGGATTTTCCCTTGAGTTTAACGTATCCGAAAATTACATTCATGCCGAATCGGCATTGCCGATATTATTTGTCAGCGAAAAAAATTCTTTACAATTATAGTTTAATAAAATTTCTTTAAATTCATTCTTAATTTCCGGCGAAATTTTTTTTGAAAAGATTGCTATAGTTAATATAGGCAAAAATCACATTCATTGTACAAAAAAAAATTTAACTCAACGAACGGTACATGCGATTTCTGTTTCTCTTTTTCATAAATCATTCTCGATTATAATCTCAGTAAAATTAAAGCGTAACAAAATTTTTAATAATTTGTCAGATTTCTCGCAATCATATTTTATGTAGATTACTGCGCGCTTATTATTAACATTGAATTAGGCTAAAAATTGTAATATTGAAAAAGGAGCAAAATCTTAACACATTATGATATTAAATTATTGTATTAAGTGTAACTTTCTCCTGTGATTATTATTCTTTGTATTTGAGACTATCCTATGTCTAGAATTGTAAATAAATTATTATTTTTTGAAAGCAAATCCGATATTCTAGAATAGTTATTCGCTAGTCATTAAACTTTTTTTTGCTTGCAATCAATTCTCGTGTGCTGAATGGTCGGATACAAGAAGAATAATACCGAATTTGAGACCGTGGTCGAAAATAAACTACTGCACCCACAATCCCCTTAAGGAACCCAATGACAAAAATTTGAAAACCAAAGTGCTTCGATTCTTTTTGACCATACGCTCAAAAAAAAAGCAACTGCAACACTAATCAGGAATTAAGGTAAACCTCTAGAATCTAGATCTAGATCAGGGGTCCGGCACATCTGAAATTTTTTGATCGGATCGGTATCGGAATCGGTCTCCCTTAATTTTTTTGGGATCGATCGGGATCGGATTCGGTTGCTTCAATTTTTTTTGGATCGGATCGGATCGCTCAAATTTTTTGGATCGGATCGGGATCGGGATCGGTCGCCTCAAAATGTGTTTGGGATCGGATCGGGATCGGATCGTTGTCTCAAAAAAAATTTGGATCGGATCGGATCGGATCGGAATTGATCGTTTTCCTGGAAAAGTCGATTTCGCGCAACATTGTTTAACCGTGAAAATATTAAAGGCTGAAATTTTGCATGGGTTTTTGGTCTAACTTGGCAACATCTATATTAGTCAAAAAAAATTTTTCGATAAATTTTGACCCCTAACCACAAAATATTTACTCAAAAAATCGAGGACCCTGCTGTAAGAACTTCATAGCCGAATATCGCGCGCCAGGGTGCGAGAGCAGTTTTTTAAGTCAATTTTTATTAAATTTGAAACCATACGAAAAATCTTTTAGCAAAAAAGTATTCAGTTTACTATCAGAAAATAATTCCTCAAGTCATATTTTCGTACTTGTTTTTGAAAAAATTGCATGTCAGGTCTTCGTCTGTTAATTCAAAATAGAAGGTAGAGAGATATTACCAAATCGAAATAGGGTTTTCCCATTCATTTCTCGCGAAAAACAGAAAAAAGTATTTTTCAAAGTATTTTGAAATTGTCGTCATTTTTTTCAAAATTTAAGATATTGATACCTACTGTAAAACTCATTGCAATATCGCGCACAGAGGCCGCACAGCTTTTAAAAAGGATTTTCAAAAAATTTGGAATTTTTTATTAAGTTCATACTTTCGTACTTTGATTTTTTGAAAAATTGCCAGTTAGTCAAGTTCAGTCAAGACCAAAATAGAAAGTGAGGGAGATGTACCAAATCAAAATATGCGTTTCCGATTAATTCTCGCCAAAAAACAGAAAAAATATTTTTCCAAAATTTTGAAAAATTTCGTCATCCTTTTCTCGAAAATTTAAGATATTGATTAGGTGGCGCGATTGAAGCATTTCTGGGTGAAGCTATTTTGGGAAAATTCTGAAGATCTGCATATATTTTTCCGGAGAAAACATTTTTTTTAAAATTTTGATCCTTCTTCCTGATTGGCTGAAATTAAAATTGGTGAATTAAGTCATTGTGAGACTTGAAGCGATGCGAAATTAAATTTCAGATCTAAGGTTTCATAATGTGAATAACGAAAATGGTCTTACAAAAACCATAAAATACCCAAAAAAATTATTTTTTCGTTAATTGTTCCTCTTATAGACAGTCCTCCCGTGATCCTATGAGATGTTGTGTATTTTCACAAATCTCATGATTTGCATGAAAAACCTGATTTTTATCGGAACGGCAAGACCTTGTTTGACATCAAAAGTCGGAAATTTAAGTTTTTGCAAATTAAGCGGTTCACGTTGTCCAATCGGTTAAAAGATATATATGAATAATTGGTTTAAGGGGTGAGGTGTTGGTTTTTTTTAGCCCTTATAGAATTAATTTATGATACATTAATATCGTTATGACTAAAGTGGACCCAAGGAACTCATGGTGGCAATTATTTTCCAAAAACAATCTAGAACAAATCTAGAATTTTCAAAATTCGAATATTTTTGCTTTAACCCGCATAAAACTGATATTCACCATGATATGAACATTTATTTATTGGTGAATATACCCATCGAAAACGATGCATGACATTAAAATTATCGGAAATGTCTTAATCGAATTCTAGAAATTTCAATTATTTTTAAGGCCAAAAATGTTAAACCTAATTATCGAATTTGACGCTGATGGTTGAAAATTTGGATTAGCTATAGCCAATTTTTGATCAGTGAAATCTCAGCTTCAATTTGGTGGTTGTTTTGTTTAATCAGACGAACTTTTTTTTCGAACTTTCATTTCCGGTTCACTTTCATTCAATTTTCTCAGAATTCTAGAGTTTTATTCGAAAATTCCTTCGACCACATTGACCGCATTATATTTATCTACCTTAGTCGAAAAAACAGTTTTATTCTAAACATGTGTCTAAAAGAAGATAGAGTTTTGAAGTCGAAAAACTTGAAAAATCGGCGTTTCAACTGAGATCTAGAAGAAAATGTCAAAATTTGCAAAAAACCTTCCGACCAACTTTTTTGTTCTTATCTTAACGCCTACTTTGTGTAAATTTTGAGACGCTTTGTATGTGGGGTCTAAAAGAAGATGGATTTAAAAAAACCGTTAGTGCTTTAGAATAGACCACCACCTTGTGTGTGTGATGTAACAAGTGGGACTTTGAAATGTGTAATCGTTAGACGAAGGCTCGATCTCAAACGAGTATCCTCAGATTTTTCCACAACTACCCTAGAACTGTTCTTGAGAGCCACCGTGATTGAAGGTACCAAAAAAGCGACACCTACCCCCTTAAGAACCGAATTTAATTTTAAAATATCATCAAATTTTAAAATTATATTTTTATTTAATCTTATTGAAAAAATGTTGGCCGATGATGATGGCCGATAAATGGGGTTTTTTGTTAAAATTATTTAATTTGTGAAAAAATAGCCCAAATCGGCCGAAGGACCGATAAAGGAGGATATTATATTTGGTATTAAACTTTGTTGAAAACATGAGCCAGAATCGGTCCGAATATAAAGGAGGATATTTATTTTTAAATTTAATTTTTTTAGAAGAATGAGCCCCAAATGCGGCCGAAGGCCCGATTAACAGGGGGGATATTTATTTTTAATTGATTGTATTGTTGTAAAATAAGCCAGAATCGGCCGAGTAAAAGGGGACATACCGCGTGAGTTTCAACGTAGCGAATCCACCAAAAATGAAATGAAGAGCGTTTGAGTGAAAACAAAAAACGGGTTTTATTAACAAATCGATATTTGATGAATAGCTTTAGTTTCAAGTAGCGAAGACAAACTTTTAGTTGAAATGTTAACTATTTAAGACAAGAAAATGACTCATCTATAAAAATTAAAATTATTAAATAATATTTATTAAAAAGACAAAATTAACTACGGTACCAACAATTGAGAACTACAAAAAAATAAATAAGATATCTGAAATGAACAAATGGTTCGTCCCTTTGACCTGATCTGTGGTTGGAAAAAGACACACTGGACGGCCCGCTGTGTTCAACGCGAATATTTTTCCGTATCCCAAGCGATAATCAAGCAGGATTATTAATTAAGGAATAGATCGCGTTCATAAAATAGCAGTCTGAATTTTGCTCATTGCCCTCTAGCACTATATTACGTCAAACCCATATTTGTTTGAAATAGACTTATGAAAAAAAATACTGATTTTATGAGGAATGGCCGCGAAATTTTTATTCCAAATTGCTCCGGAAATTGACCGAGAAATTCCTCCTGAAATTCCTGGAGATATTTTTCAAACCAATTTTAACACGAAGAACAGGAAAACGAACTTGTTGACAAAAATGCTTCGCGATTAAAAGCTGCAAAAGTTCGAAGAGTATGAATCTTCAAGGAATTCAAATGTTTTACGAAAATTATTTCCAGCTGAATCTCCTGCTGATAACAAACCCCACCCAACCTTACGCCGACACCTTACGCTTTTAAAAAGCTGCTGGAAAAAAGACACGCAGTTCGTACCCTACTCCTTCAATTTTTCATTCTGATGGTGTTTTATTTTTTTTTGGTCAGGCTCCGGAGAAGCTTAAACAAATAATGCAAAACGCTTTTGTTTTTAACATTTTGCTTGTCAGCGGACAAAAACACGAATAATAAGCCAAAATCTAAATCTTGAAATGTCAGTTTGGTGTGCTCAGGCAAGCTATCTCCTCCACCAGTTGAGAGATACAGTTTTGACTCATACTGGCATCTGAAAGACAAGACTGTTTGACAATAAATTGATGTGTGTGTCTGTGTGTGAGAGTGGATTCGTCGTCTGGTGTCCATGTCAACTTTCATTTCGATGCCTAAATTTTTGGGACAGAAATTTTAAAAACCAGAAAACAACTGCTTCAAAATAATTTTTTCCGTTTAACTAACAAACACTTTGATGGATCTTGGTGCAATTTTCAACTCGTCATTTAGCGTCAAAAAAAAAATTGGTGTGGTGTGGGCACATAATTTAAATCTATAATTGTAATCAAAAATTTTTGTTTTCGTTTTTTTGGCCCGCCGAAAGCAAAATATATCAATCTGCAATGTTGCATTATTTGGTAAGGCTTCTCCTGAGCCTCACAACAAAAAAATAATGAAGGAGTAGGTACGACTGCGTTGTCTTTTTAGAAAATTTCAAAAGCGTAGGTTCGGCGAAGGTGGATTGTATCAGATTACTGTTAATTAAATTTAAAATAACCGCCGAAGATTGTTTCTGTAGTAACAAATGTTTTTGGAATATACCTCTGCTAGTTTGCGGGACAAATGACCTTGGAAGAGGCTTTCCAAATCAGCGAACACCCACGTCTTCTTAAGGAGGTTGTGCGACGTCTGATTCAATTTTAGGCCTTAGAGGCATTAAAATGCCTCCAAAATTGATCGGGGTGAATATAGTGTACTTAGAATCAAATCATCAAAAAAAATTCTAAATTTTAGGGCTCTTTTCAACAAAATTACAATCAAAAAATATTCCCCTTATCGGCCTTCGGTCGATTTGGCCTCATTTCACAACAAAACAATTCAAAATATAATACCCCCTTTTATCGGCTTTGGGGCCGATTTGGGGCTCTTTTTCATAGCATATAAATTCAAAAATAAACATCACCCTTCATCGGCTTTTGGCCGATTTTGGTGCTCATTTTTCAACAAAATTTATTCAAAATATATTTCTTCTTTATCGGCCCTCGCCGGCGAGCTCTGAGGTCCATTTCACACACAAAACTTAAATCAAAAACTATATATTCCCTTTCATCGCGCTTCCGGCCGACGTTCGGGGCTCATTTTCATAAATCAATAACCATTCCAAACATTTGAACTATCACCCTTTATCGCCTCGGCCGCACTTTGGGCGCTCTTTTTCATAGAAATTAGAATTCAAAGACGCTACTAACCATTCACCCCTGTCATGCCATTTGGCCGCACTTTTGGGCCGGTGCTCGCTGATCTCTCTCTGATCACGATTAAACAGGAATTTAAAAGTGGGCGTAAAATTTGAAAGGTTGATAACCAATGGCAATGCAAATTGCCAATAATTTTAACAAATCAGAGTTCTCTAATTCTGAATGTTGAAAAATTATTTATTTATCAAAAACTATTACAAATAAGTAATAGAATCTAGAAACACTAAAAAAATTGTAAAATATTTTTGCTTTTTGAATAAAAACCAAGTCCAAATGGAGGGTACTAAACATGCCCATATTGGACGCCTGAAGGAAAATGACCTAAATCCGACAGAGAAAGTGTTGGAGATTTTGAGATTAGAAAATTTTGAAAAACTACTCTACTTGGTACGGAAATCAGAGAATACGGTGGAAACATTAAACGAAAGCTTCATACCGTTAAGTAAGTAAAATTAAGTCGACTTTGAAACCTGTTTTTAAAGAAAACAAAAATCTAAAAAAGTTGAGCTTAGAAATTACAGCTGGGTACCAAAAAACTAATTAACAAATAACAAGCTGACGGTCACAGGTGCATTAACATTAAGCAGCAGTGACTAATTATGTAAAATCTTGGAAATTTTAATATTCAAGTTAATTTAATTTCACCTGGAAAAAATTTATTTTGAACTAAACAATACAGCTTATAGTCAGATTATCAATTAAGATCAAAATTATCTTTATTGAAATTAATATATTAACAAATTGGTTAGTATAATTATGGAAAAATTATCATAAAGAAAATAGGGGTCAGAAAACCGCTGAAAATTTCTTTTTTTTCTCATATTAAGGGAAAAATAATTATAAAACAGAAACAACACCCGTTTGCACAAAGGACGTTTAACAAAATATTTTTTCCTTGAAAGCGAAAAATAGGGTCAAAGTGCTGAAAAAAATTATTGAAACCATTAAATTCTTAAGTTTAAAAGCTATCGAAAAATCTATTTGGAAAGAAGGCATTTTAAATTTTATGTTCTTCTAAGTTAAAATTCCAAATGGAACTAACCAGAGAAACATTTTACAACTTCACAAAAATTTTTTCATAACTATATAACAGGGTCCAAAGTGCTGCGCAAAATGGACAGGCGGTTACCTGAAAAAATCTTCCATGTGGATAGAGAACGCTCTGAAAAAAAACTCTTGTAGATATACAACTAAAAACCCCATATAGGAGACTTTTGAACTAATTAAAACCTTTGGAATCTTAGTTTCAAAAACACCAAATTCACGCCTCCAGCAATGGAAAATGTTTATAAGGACAGCAATTGAGATTAAAATATAAAATGGGATTACTAGGATAAAATTCCAAGTAATGGAATTATTAATTATTAAATAAAATTATTAAACCATACCATATTCAATTCAATTGAAAATGGAAATAATAACAATAAAAATTTGTTATATTAAGACCCAATTATAGACAATAGAAATTATCATAGTAAAATAAAAAATTTTTTATACATCAAAATAATACTGAAGAATACATTTTAATGAAACTTAATCTAAATCATATTAAGATAAATAATATATATTATTAAGGATCGAAAAAATCACGGAAGATAATGGCCTTTGCAGTAAGTCAACGTTCAAAAACTCCAACTGGGAATAGGACACAAATCTTCAAAGATTGTGACAGGATCCAAACCCCTATAAGTAATGCAAGGCCATGAACTGATTTTTGGCTTCCCTTTGTTAATTTGACGGTTAGAAACAACTTCGGCGAGTATTACATAATTGGTCAATTATATGGCAAAAGACATTATTGCGCCACCAAGGAAAAGAAATTTATCCGGGACGCCTGCTAACCAACTGGAACGTAACACAAAACTCGAAATGTTCGAATGTAGCGCGTGGCAAGGCAAATACGAGGGAAAGTCTCAAACAAATGACAGCACGTAGCTTTTACTGGAACGACTCTCACCAAAATGGAAAATTAAAAGTAGAGAAGCCATGCGGCGTTGGGGAATCTATCAGTAAGATATATAATTACCGAGCACCGACGCTATTAAGTACGATGAAATGTAGGGATTATGGAGGCCATGTGACAGACTACAAAGCATCTACGTTTTTTCAACGTTAAACAAGGGATGAATGTTAAAAAAATTCTTATTAAAAAGTCATCCAAACAGGTTTTAAAATTAAAAAAAATTTAAATTTATTAAAATAATAAAATTAGAAATTTCCTTGAAATACACTGGAATACTTCAATTAATATAAAAATATTCACAAATATTAAATTAATTAGTATAAGTCGAGTTAAACACCACGAAAAAATTTGTGAATAAAAAGTAATAATTTGAAAAAACTGATTACTCATTATATTATTAACCTCAAAATTCAGCTACCAAAAGGGAAAATTTACCAAATGAAGTAGTCCTTTGGTCAGAATTACAGCGTTAGAATTGAAACCTCGCAGCCTCGCGTACTGTTAGAAACAACGGGTTACACCGGTCAATCAGAAAGCGAAACAAAAATTATTGACGTTTTAGAAACGAGAAAATGGAGATACTTTTCGATTGTCCATTCGATATGGACGAACAATTCAGGTGGAGCGACACTAGAATTGTTATGCGAATTATCAGAATGCGCAACAAATTTGAATGAATTTGATAATGATGATGTTGAAGTAGACAATATTACCTACAAAATCATCCGAATGGTAAGCCTCTAATTATATAAAAAATCTTTAAAATAGTAATATTGATAATAGAAATATATTTATTGAAAAAAATAATTTAGAAAGTTAAAAATGCGAATTATTAAAATTATAACAAAACTGATTTCGAGAACAAATTAAATTTAAA
>SCLH01002089.1:85578-99162 GCA_004367855.1 Oikopleura vanhoeffeni
GGTTTCGAATGTGTGACTTTTAAATCCAGGGAGGAGATACATTTTGATTGAGACCCCTAAACAAGGGTCAAAATACAGTTTTTTGGTGATACTGAGAGCAAATTCAAGAATTTTCAAAAAAACTCAACTTGGTGTTTTGCTCACGTTCTGTCCGGTTTATTTGAGTCATAAATCATTGTTGTACTTGTAAGGTATCATAATTCCTGAAAATGGTGGAAAGACAAGCCGGGGCTCGAACCCGGGGCTCTATCATCAACGACGTCATGATTCTAGCGTGTTAACCAACTACACTACGTTGCCCGACATTTCGAGTCGGATATTTCTCATATGGCGCGAATAAGTCGCACGACTAATCGCCCGACCTAATCGCTCCTTACATACCTTAAAAACTCAGGGAGGAGATACATTTTGAAAAAATAATTCCGTTATTTTTGTAAGCACGTTTCTGATTGGACGAGCCATCCGTCACTTTTGATTTATTTTTAGGATGCAAGATTTTTATACCCTAAAGTCCATTTCTTATTTCTGGACCTAATAGCTAGTTGTTGGACTCTAGGGTATGTATATTGTAGTTCATTGAGTTTCTCTAGGGTGGGGAAGATCAGTAGTCTTTGTATATTATTGTCGTTTTATGACTGATCTGGTGTGGGTGACTCAAAAATTTTCCATCTGGAACTGAATTATATTCAGAAATTTTTCAATCTCGGTGGTTTGGGTTTATTTGTATTTAATGCGACTTTATTCGCATAATACTTTCTCAGTAATGGCAAACTAATGTTTTTAGGAATCTCGAAGGGGCGAAATCTAGAGAATTTACTTTTTTGTGTGTATTCCGAAACTTTCAACTGCGTTTACTGAATTCTACATTCATACCCTAAAGTCCATTTCTTATTTCTGGACCTAATAGACTGCGTGTATGACGCTAGGGGTTATTGTAGTGGGTGGCGCCTAAGGCTGATAGCCTATAATCAGTCGCCATATATTAGCCAATTATCAGCCTATGCCTATCCATTACAAGTTGGTTTGTTTTTCTTTTAATTTTTATTTTATTTTGTGTGCAGTATTTATCTAGTAGGTGGTTGAGATTGATAGATTTTCTATACAGTAATCGATTCCTTCCTCTTTTATATCGGTGAGTTTTACAGATTTAGTGAGTCTCTGAATAGTCAAAAACCATTTCGTCCCTTTTTTAGATTCCATCTGGATAACTTTTTCCCAGTGTAAATTGCCCTCGCGTGGTTGGGCTTTCCAAATTTCCTCGTATACGTAATGCCATAGCCGGATTGTACCATTTTTTGACGTTGAAAGTGTCATCCAGTCTCCTGCCGTTTTTGGCATGGATTTTGATAACGTAAATTTTGCGTTTCCCGCATCTATGAAGTTAGTTTTAATTTTTATTTTCATTTTAAAATCTTTGACATATTAGTAAAAATTTTTTCGTGTGTCTTACCTAAATTTTTTAAGCATTCCGATACTTCGTTGAATTTATGCCATATGTATTGCCAGGATTGTTTTAGAGTTGTCATGCAAAGTTTAGCTGATTCTGTTACTTTGTCTATACCCTTACACATAACATATCGTTTTAAGGTGCTAGATGATAACGTTGATCCTGGGCTAATCGCGTAGGTTTTAATTTCCAGTAGGAATTCGGATATTTTATTTTTAGTTTCTTTCCAGTCCTTTAAAAAGGCACTGTCTAGGATCATAGTCCGTTCTATGTAATCCTCCCTTTCGATTATCTCAGGTATTATCTCTAGCTCCTTAATTGCATAGAAAATGTTTATAAAAAACCCTTTTTCAAGGTTTTTCCTGGCCATGACTATTCTTCCATATGGGAATCTCATATTGTCGTGGATCTCATTTACGGCTTTCAATAATTTTTTGATAGCATTTCCATCTGGATTTTCATTATCATTTTTAACGAATTCTCTCATAATAGTATGAGTTATCGGTGTTTGGAGGCATTTGCTTATTCGTTCATTACGTGATACGGTTCTAAGCCCATCAAAAATTTCCATTCTAAATGGTAATTTATTTTTTTTTATGTATGTATTTTTGCTTTTTTATTGGTTTTAATAAAATTTAATATGATATGTTTAAATATATAATCCATATGGAGTTATTCCTGTTTGATTTCTAGCATTTTTGTTCCATTTTTATGAAATGGCAAAATGTCTATTGGGCCTAAAATTCTGTCTATTTTAATAAAAGGCTCGGTTTTAAGATTTGTTGTTTTAAACATTTCTCTCGATACAAAATTTAATATATCTACTAATTTTGACCAAATTTTTCGTTTTTCCCATCTAGTGAAATATGTTAAAATTCCTCTAACTGCGCTTTTAACTTTGCTCTGTTTTAAGGATTTATGTAAAAAGCGTATTTTTTCTCTTAAAAATTTTGGGCTAGTATCCCCAATATGCAATTTTGCGTAATGGTCCAAATCTTGTATTATTTGGAACAATGTATGCTTTTCGGCTTCCGAGTCGAGTCGAATATTCCTGAAATTTAATGTTTTAATTGTAAGTATCTTGATTATGATATTTTAACCTTAAGATATTTTGACGTTTTTGCATTTGTTTGTGATTACGTTTAACCGGTTTCATTCTAAATTCTATTTTTTATGTTAATTTTTTCGAAAACTAGTATAAATGGTTAAATATTTATTATAGTACTGTTTTTCCATATGGATTTCTATTTCAGAATTTGAAGTTATTTATTTTATCAAACATTTCTAACGCGTAAGGCGCGCCTAATTTTGTAGTTTCCATCAAAATGTCCCTATAGCGAAAAACCATCTCACTATTCCTTTTCCATTTTAGTTGGACACAAATATCCTCCGTTGGGCATTTGGCTAATAAAAGTCTTTTAATGGCTGAATTTCTGCCTGAATGGCCTCCTAATTTTTTAATGTAACCTAAGTTTTTTCTGGCTTTGTCAAAATAGTAGCAGTAATTACGTGTGGGTTTATCTGGAAATAATTTCTTTTTAAGTAATTTATTTTCCGTTAGAAAGTTGTAATATTTATTTAAAATACCTAAAATATTCCATTTGGAAGTATCACATACTTTCATTGTTATAAATTCTTTTTTAAGAGCGCGTGGGTTAGTTTTTGATGATCTCATGGGCATTACTACGAATACCCCATCTTCGTTTATTTTAACTTTGGTATCTTCCCAATAAACGTTTTTTAGATCTCCTACCCTACATGCTGATAAAAAAGTTATCATTAATATTACTGAAGCGGCTTTACTAATTTCATTACCGCTCCATAATAATTTTGATATTTTCTCTATATCACTCATACTAAATAGTTCTGCTCTTTTCGTAACGTGTAATTTTTTATGGTATAATTTTTTTGCCAATGTATTTGTTAATTTTTTAAGTTTTGATCGGAAAATATTATAGTCATTATTTTGTAGACCTTTTGATTTAATTGTATTTTGGAACCAATATGACATATTATTCAAAAGGTATGGTTTAATATTCTTTTTGTTGGATTTATACTTAACCCATTTTTTGAAGCAAATTAGCGCCAAATCCACGGTAAATTTTTTTTCATCAAAATCCCGTAAAAATTTGTCGGCTATTTTTGTTGCGTTTTCAATCCCATTATTAACTAACAGTTTTTTATTCATTCTAAAAGTTTATACTTTTCCATATGGATAATTTAGATAATAATTTTTTAAAGTCCTAAAATATCCTCAAATTCTCTATTATCTTTTGATAAGTTCTCTATAATTGACAGAAACCATGTTTCTTCAGTTAACCAATTCTTCTTATCTCGAATAGTTTTCGCGACTATTTTTTTGTAATTTTTCGGTCTGAATAATATTTTTGTATTATTTTTTGAGTTTTATTCTACTCAATATTATTGATGATTTGATTATATTTTTACTCACGCGTTTTTCTTCAATATTATTAACATTCTTGTCACATCGAATTCTTTATTTTTTCGCAGACAATTTCCTATTATTACTAGCAGCATATGCCTAGCTTGGGCAAAAATAATTTCGTTCATTCTAAAGAAATATTTTATTTAATAATTTATTTTAATAATTTTAAGAGTGTATTTTAAAGTAATAGCAAAGTATATTTTTATATGTTATTTTTCCATATGGTTTCTGAATTATAATTGTTTATATATTTTTAAAGTGTATTTTTAATTAGTAATACCGTATATATTTTATATGAATTATTTTATTATAAAATTATATATTTCCATATGGATTTGATTTTGGAGTAGTTTATTTTGTTGTTTTATATTAAGGAAACAAAATAATTTTTCTAAATAGTTCCACATGGAATTTTATTCTATTTATTGATATTTTTCAATATCTTCCCCCTTTTCCGCCTCTATAGCCCCCTCTTCCGCGACCCCGAAAAGCGTCATTTTGTCCATGCTGCTTTTCGGCCGCTGGGGGAGCTATAGCATCATTATTTGGCGCGAACTCACGTTCTGACCGATTTTCTCGGTAGCTATTATTGTACCGTTTTTGGCCGCCTCGGTATCCACGAGCCCGACCTCTGCCTCGACCTCGATTTTTATTATTAAAATCTCTTGAGGTTTTTGGCTTGATGGTATTTTTTGTATCTTTAGCCTTTTTTAGCGACTCTTCCTTTTCTCGCTTTATTTTTAAAGCTGGTTTTCGCATTTCTTTAGCGTTATCCGTAACGGCCATTAAAACCGTAATAGTTCTGCTAAAGTCAATTTGACGTTCGCGATTTAACCCTTCATAAACCATTTTTGCCATTCCTAGCCTATCAATGGTATTTCTGCTACTTTCCATATTGGATACTATCATAGAAAAAAGGCTATGCATATCATGGTGTACTTCCCATGTATCCCTATATTCTTTAACAAGGGTTACGCCCTTATCAAAGTCCAATTTTAATAATTTGTCAGTAGTGAACCGACTAACCAATGTTAACGCTACGTCCTCCTGACTTCGTTTATTTGGTTGGATTACCCCTGATGCGGCCGATGTAAACTTTCGTTTATATCTTCCGTTTTCGTCCTCATAAATGAGACTTGCCCCATGTTTGGTACGCAAGGTGGCAGCCTTAGTTTCCATACTGTCCACTAAGTCTGCCAGACGTGTTTTTTCTTGTTGAGCTTTTTCTCGCTCAGTTTTAAATTCATTTAAATATTGCTCCATTTTTTCCTTAGTGGCATAATTCACCAAGTTATTTTCAGAAACCGTAAGGGTTAAACCGTCCTCCTGTCGTCTAATTAATCTATAGTATTCCGCGCGCTCATTTTCAGCTAATAATTCTTTTTCCCGGGTTATCAAAAATTTTTGCTGTGCCTCGCTTAAATCCTTACGGATAATTTTTATATCGGAAATATAGCTACTATATCTAGAGCACGCGAAACCCGATTCAAGTTCTTTCAAACTTTCCTCGAAGCTCTCCCTGTTAGTTGGAATCAAATACTGATTATCAATAGAGTGTTTTTTAAACCCTGTATTCGGGTTATAAGGATTATAACTTTCCCGTTCCAGCTGGTAACGTAAATTCTCCGACATTTTACCGCTTTCGTCTTAAATTTAATAAAATTTTAGTTCCATATGGATTAAAAAAGGTTTTAATTTAAAAGTTTCAAGATATCTTGTTCCTCCAGATTACTTGATTTTAACAAAAATAATTTTAGCAGTTTATGATCTCTTTCATTTGAAATGTCGTAATTTTTTCTCTTCCCTGTAAAATGTGTTCCCAAAATCGCCTCTATCATCTCGATCTCGATTTGACTAAATTTTGAAAAGTAATATGCCAGGACATCTAATTTTTTCATTCTAAATTATTCCAAATTTGTTTTTAATTAAACATTTTTTAAGTTGATTTTTGACCAGATATTAAAATATATTTACAGAAATTTCTATTTCTAAATTGTAAATGGTTTTGCGGTCATGATTCTGGTCCAGTTTACGAGGTTTAAGGGGCCTACATTTGTTCCTACTAATAATTGATGAATTTTATCCATTACGTTTGTAGTTACGAATTCCAATTTTGGGAATTCTGCTCTCAAAATGTTTAATGCGTTGTACAATTTGTACCATGTTTTATGCCTAGCGCTCCTAGTTATACACATTTTAATATTTCTCATTTTATCTAATGTTAGATTTTCGAAATTAAAAATTATTTTATTTCCTCCTGTAGATTCTAATCCTAAAACCAAGATATTTAGTGCCCCTTTCATCTCTACTGAACCAAAATCATCATTTTTGACTATTAAATTTAAAATTTCTATTCCGATTTTGATAGTATTTAAGGATTTCCGGAATAGTTTTTTATCTTTGGCGCCCTTTAGTGTAAGGGCTGCCATGTAGATTCTCATTCCATTTGGATTCACGATTTTTGGTAGTTTTGAGTCTCTTAGGACGTAGGCTTCCCCTTTTAATTCCATCAGCTCCTCCGGAAATAGCGATAAATCTAGGAATTGTGAAATAGGTCGGTCAAACATTCTAAAATCATGTTCATTTTTAAATTCCATATGGATATAATATTTAAAATATTTTTCAGATTAATAATCCCTAAATGGGATTTTTTTACAAAATATACGGTTAACTGGGTACTAATATTACAACCACGATGGTAGTTTAGATATGTTCTCTCGTTTTTTAAATTTTTGAATTTTTTAATTTTTACGGATTTGATTTTCGTAATTATGGTATTTGAATTTTGTACTAAGTGATTTTTAATTTTATAACTCCATGTGGATGATTGCGAATAACGCTTTCATTTTTTTATTTGGCGTGTACCAATTAAATTTTTTGTCTCGTTTTTTGCATGGTACCAGTGAAACTGGGTCAAATTTGTCATCCAATCGAATAATTTTCGAGTTTTTAGGCCTGTATGATACGAAAAACGGCATTTCCGACATGGCGTGAAATATAAGTATAAATTTGTTTTTTAATTTAAATAAGTGACATGCCGTTACGTCGGCCATTGACTTTGGGGGAAAACAATATAATATATCTTTTCCATCTGGAATATAGGTGAAAAAGTTTTTGTCTAGTGCCATATCCTCATGAAATCTGGATATATATCGTAGACATTTTGTATTTGCGCCTGTTGCCATACAGTCTAAGTTTGGGGTTAATATATTTGAAATAAATTTATAAGATTCGTCACTTAAGATTTCTTCTTTTAAATCGATTGTGCGAGAAGCTTTATCTGCTTTCTGTATGTCGGTACTTACCCAAAAAATGGCCAGTACCATATTATTATTTATAGCGATTAAGTTTATAGCTCTCAAAATATCATTCAATATATTATTTTTACTGCCATGATAAAAACTTTGAACAACTCCCTCGTTGTCACAATAAAATAAAATGCGTTTATTACTCATTTTTTCTCCATTAAATTCTAAGTATCGTAGAATTGCCAAGGCCTCTTTCATTACTATGCCTAATGACATTTCGATATCGTTAAAATATATTGTCCTTTCGTGGCCATCATAATCAACATAACCAGCCGCTAAATCGCTAGCGTCTGTCCAAATCCTGTAGATGTTGCTATCTATTAGGACTGACTGTTTTTCTACCCATGGCCTAACCGTACGGATATGTTTCACATTACTACTGGTCCAAAATTTCAAGTCTTCTCTAAGCCTATTGTCGATTTCAATAAATTGAAATTCGTTTTGTTCCGCTATAGTCAAATATTCGGTGATCCTTCTAATATATAATCTCAAATTTTGAATTATGATCGCAAAAGAACACATTTTGCCCCTAAGTTTTTCTAACTTTTTAAAGGGTATTACGTTAGAAGTTAATACTTCATTTAGTTCCATCTGGAATTTTTCCCATTTTTGCTTCGGTATTGATACCGTTTCGTTTATCGTATTTATTGTAAAACCTAAGAATTCGATTATTTGAGAACATTTTGGAGTAGATTTTTTTCTTGATATGAAACCGCCTGAGGCAATTATTAACATTGTTGTTAAAAATGCATTTTTCGGAGCCCTTAAACCTTTTTCAATTACCGAAATTTCCATATGGGTTATATTTTTTTCTATTACTAGTCTATCGTCTAAGTATAAACTTATCGGAATTCCATGGGTTCGTAAAAAACTTACGACGCATGTATTTAAAAGTTGGAAATCCCCAGGTATTCTGGGGATTCCGAATGCCGCCCCATAATATTTAAAAATATATTGCCCCCACCTAATGTGGGTCAAATCTGAGGACTGGGGATCTAAAAACGCCTGGAGAAAACCTGACGCATCGTCAAATTTTGACATGTAGTCATTTTTCTCCAAAAATAATAATGCGTCTGTGACAGTGTCTAGATGACATGGAACCGAAAAATCCTCTGTCAATTTGAAAGAACCTCCATCAAAGCAGGTTCTAAATTTATTTGAATTTTCGTTATAAACCAGAACCATACTGGTTCTGATTATAGATTTGACAATATTATATTGTCCTACTAGCTCCATAGCGCCACTAGCAACCCATTTTATTATCTGGTCTGTAATTATTTGGGAATTTTCTAGTAGGTGCTCTGAGTTTGGTTGGAGAAAAGGTTTTTTAACTAGTGAGCCCTCCTGTTTCTTAACTACTACCGGACAATATCCGAATCTTTCTCGGTAATTACCGGATATTTCCATATGGAAGTTTTTTCCTTTCATATTCATTTTTTCGTACATTTTCATATTTTGTACATGTGGTACCTTTTTAGTGCAAATTTTGAATTTTGTTTTACCCCTTATATAGGTCATAGCGTGTTTCATATCAATATCTCTCTGGTTATCTAATATCGAAATCCCATTTATTATATGGTTATAAGCTATGAATTTGGTTTGGTTTTTAGGAAGACTATTTATCATTATTAGCCAAATTTTTGGAAAAACACCGAAGGTTCCTGATTTAAAATCATCTTCATTTCTGAAAAAAAGGTTATCCCAATTTGGGACTTCGATATTATTAAAAACGTCCTCAAATCTATCTAGTAATTCAAAACTATAATCTCCCCATTCATTATGTTTTCTAGGTTTTTTAACCTCTCTCCCCAGAAAGGTTATTGCTCTAATTTCGGCTTTTGGGGTATTATTAAATGTTTTATAATGTATTAAGCCATTTTTAACTGCCTCTTCTACTGATTTATCTACTTTTTGCCATGTCCATTTTTCCATTCTAAATGGCATATGAGTTAAAAATAAAATATTTTTAATTTTATTTTTAGTTATCCACATGGAAATATTTGAACTATTTTGATTTTTAATATAATTGTTGTTTTTGAATGTTTAATTTTTCATATTTTCTCCATGAGTTATAGGTATGTTTAAGCATTCTTAACTGATCTTTAGAGATGAGCGGACTTAGTCGATTAATTGATTTTTTGAGACTTTTTAATTTGTACTCCAGGTCGTTCGCAATTTGCATGATCGCCAGTGATTTTTCTAAATTCCCGTTTTCGATTTCTTTATTTGACCAGTTTCTTAAACTGTCAACGAAATATTCAGTAATTACTTCTCGAATTTTTTGTAGCGAACTCAATAGCCGTAGCTTTTCCATATGGAACTTCTAAATAAGCGAATTTGTTTATTTTAATGGTCATATTTTAAGTTTTGCAAATAAAAGTTTTAAGACATATTGGTTTTTGTATGAATTGAATTTTTATTGAATATAATTTTCCAGATGGATAAGTTCTAGTATTTAAATGTGAATTTTAAATTAATCCTGCATCAAATTTTCGTCCGACCAGCAACCGGAGCTTGACCCTTCTGAGCTTAGGATGAATTGTGGTAACGGGGCTACTTGTTGAGCCTGAGCGTCTGATCCTGCAGAGCTTGTTGAGCTTGAGCCTGAGCTAGAGCTAGCGCTATCGTCATCTGGATTTTCTAGGTCCATATTGATTCTTAGCGCTACTAGGTCATCATATTCCTGATTTGAAATATATACCTTTCGCTCTGATATTTCAACCATATTACCGTTAATTTTTTTAAATAGGCACTCTTGAAAAAAGAGTTCGCCAATCCACTCGTAAAAACTAGTCGTGTAATCATTCACGATAGTACCCTCGCCCAGAGAATATTCTCTAATAGATAAAATTCGGTCTAATTTTATCTGCATTATTTTGAAAATGCCAAAGGCGGGGGGACCCATCTCTCTGGCCAAGACATTAATTATAACGGCCAATTTTGTTAGCGTTTTAAATTTTGACCGTCTTGTGGCCCATTTTTGTAGCCCTATCATTTGCTTTGCAGCTGATAAGTCTTCGTCTAAAATCATACCATAGATTTTCATGATACTTTCTGCCCCTTCACCTGCAAGTGTTAATTTAACACCATTATTTCCACATGGAATTTTCGAGGGCCAATTTTTGCTTATGTAATTAGCATAATCTACAATTTCAAAAATCGGTACTACGGGCCCACTATGTTCTAGAAGTTTTGTAAAGGCATTAGATCTATCACGAATTGATATCATATGCTTAGAGTTTACTCCTATAAAGCTTCCCCATGACTCCATTATTTGGAGTTTGTCTAGAAAATCTCTATTACTAGTGATGTCTGGGTGTCTTATAAACTCTCTAGAACACCATGGATCCGGTACCATTTCAAATCTATCGATAATTTGGTGCCTATTACGGTACTCTGGTTGTCTTGGCCTGGGTCTCGTTTCAAAATCCCAAGCTCTTGGGAAAGGTCTTTGCTCCTGGCTCTGCCAATTATCTACCGACTCGCGCTGTACGACCATAGCTGCGTTAATCAATTTTCAGTCTAAATATTTTAAAATTATAATATTGATTTTTATAATTTGACGGTTTATGGTTCAAATTTTTAGGCCATCTATACAGAATAATTATTGTTTTGTTTAAAATTTTTATTCTGTATTCTCCATATGGATTTATTGGGTCAATTCTGAAGAAATATTTCCAGATGGATCTGCATTTTGGGACTTTGTGGAGATTTTTGGACCATTTCCACCTTTCAGTTTTGAAAAAGTCCGCTCTAGCGCCTTGACGTCTTTTTTAATGTTAGCCATCATTATTTTGTTGTTATGCGCGACGTAGTTAAATTTGGTTGTATCCCAATGTTTAACTTGGTTGCTTAATATTAGAAATATTAGAGTTTTTATTTTCGTATTATGTTAATTTATTACCCATTATTATGATTGAAATGTGTCATCTGATTTTGGCGCCATTTCTGGGTGTTTGATGACCTAATATTACTAATTTTAAGGTTAATTATTTTTAATTTTATTCTTAGTTTCCAATTATCTTACTTTGATTCCGATCTATTAATCCGTGTTGTCAAGATTCCCACTTTTCTGTTCAATTCGGATTGTTAATTTTTAAGTTCATTGATTGACTTTTTCAGTCCACCTATTGCGGTACAGACTTCCAATAGCTTATCAAAGCTGAAATGATTTATTTCCATTTGGACAGTCTAAATTATTTTACTATTATTTTGTTGTCAAATTTTTGTAGGCAGTTTTATTTGGCAGTAAATAATTTTGGTAACCTAACTCGCCAATTTTAAGATGGGAATCTTATTTTTTTATTTTTTGGGTTTTTAATGTCGAAGACCACTTCATAAAGTCTGAGAGACTTTCTGTGACCGAAGTCTCGTTATTTTTAGAGGTTTTCTCCTCTTTAACTTTTGAAAAAAGGTCGCTAATACTAAAAGTTAAATCTTTTGGGGATTTAACTGGTGTACTAGCAGCTAGATTCCCGCTGTTATGCGAGCTAAGCGACCCGGAAGAGCTTTGGTGAAAAAGTTGTGGTGAACTAGAGTCTCTTGAATGTCTTGCCAGGTAATCTTGACTCGTTATTTCTAATAAAAACCATTAATATTTGAGTCAAAAAATCCCGAGCTACCCTCTTTTGGGCGTTGATTTTCTTTATCGTATGGTTTTTTAGATGACTTATTATAGTCATTTCCATATGGAAGGGGGAAACACTGTCTAGACTTGGGGTTACTTAGGAGGTCCCCTTCTAATCCTAGGTCTATATAGGTACGGTTTTCCTGTCTAGCCAGTTTTTGGTGTCCCCAAATTTTTAGTATTTTTCCCATTTTGCTTAAGTCAGAAATTGGTTTAAATGACCAGTTTTCATTTAGTATATCAGGCACTATGCCTTGTAATTCTTGAATAACGTTTAAATTGCTTAATTGGTCTGCATTTGCGACCTCGATTGCCACACACAATTTTCTAATTTTTTCTGTAATGATAAAATCACCTGCTCCTACGTCATGTAATGCGTAAAACATAGTTCTACAATTTGAAATTATGACTCCTACTGATAAGTTTCCAGGATTTACTAGGTAACTCATTAGATTTATCCATGATGTTTGTATAATTGTCATTGTCAAATGTTGAGAGTATCTCCCCATTTGTGACTTTATAACCAAAGGGTTTAAAAAATATTTCAGAAATTTACTTTCAAGTTCTATTGAAAGTTCTCCACATGGATTACCGTATTGGCAAATTTGCGTTAAAACGCATGTGACATTTTGTGAACTATAACGTAAAATGGCAGCTCGAGCTTTAGATATCTCTAGTTCAGTTAAGTTACCCTTTTTTTGTACAATTGAATGAAGTGACGGGTCAAATCCATTTGGAAATTGATCTGAGAAAAGCTTTCTCGAATCTTCCGCAAAAGCTGCTCGTGCCTCCTTAATGAGTCTCACTACCTCATCTTTTGGAACACCAGTGGTTCTTGCACTTTCCCCTACGTTTTTTATTTCGCCTTTTAAGGCCTGGTGCAAATGAACCAGCTTAGCATCCATCATTTTTTCAACTTCTTTCGATGTTTTTAACTCTCGTATTTGAGTGTTAAAGGAAATTTCTGCGATTTTTGCGTCAATTTTTTCGAGCAAGTTTTGCTCGGTATCAGACTGATCCTTTTTACCTAACAAGGACATGATTTTTTCGTCCTCGAAATCTAGTCTGGTTTCCATATGGATTTGTTCGGCCTGTTCAATCATGCCTCTGGATAACAGAAAATTTTTAAGTGTATCCTTAATTAGATATTCTTGTGCACAACGAAAGTCATTAATGAACATTGTCCATGTAACACAAGATTTGTAATTTTTCTGGTTGGATTGGATTACTGCCATTTTACCTATGAAGGTATCCTCCCACTGGTTCTGAACGTTAATCTTTTATATAAATTTTTATTTTTTTCCATATGGATTTTGAATTTTACATTTTGAATATTTATTTAGAACCTAAGGTTTTTTATTTTTTGTACCTTAGTCTCGGTGTTCTCGTCCTCACTTTCTACTACGCAAAGTGAATTTGCCTCCTCCGATTCTATTTCCGGTGATGGTAAGGAACTTTCATCCTCATTTGATCTTGGGGATGCCCCTGGTGTAATATTTTTACATTGTGGGGAACCGATATTTTTATCGTAGATCTCGTGATCGTCTCCAAAAATTTCCTTGAAAGCATCTCGTTCAATTTTGGACTGCTTCTCATTTTTAGCTTTTTTAGCCTTGGACTAAAACAATGTTTATTTTTTTGGATACAATACCACAATTTCTTATTTATTTAACTTTTGACATATTTTGACTTAATTTTCCTTAATTCTATTATTCTTATAATATATTCCACGTGGATTAATTGTTTATCAAATGAT
>SCLH01002089.1:119101-155457 GCA_004367855.1 Oikopleura vanhoeffeni
TTTTTGTGATCGATTCAAAAGTTCAAGTGAATGTCAATGAAAATATCAGAAATGAAGGATTATTATGAAAATTTTTATGAAAAATTTAAGAATATTATGCTAAGAAAATTGTTAAAGCATTCACAAAAACAATTTGAACATAAACAAACGTCAATTAAAAATTGCTAGGAGTTCATTAGAAAATTTTAAGAAAATTTAATTAATCTAATTTGAAAATGTTAATCACAACAAACACGTCTAATGATTAAGCACCTTTCACTGACAGATCGTGACAATATAAATAATGTCGAATTCGAGCATTTTATTGGGTGGGTTTGTCCAAATCTGACCTTTAAAATCAACTATTCTGAAATCCAGGGATGTAATTGGGTGCTAGAATCTTGCGTTGTTTGTATCATTCAAATAGTCACGATCTGTCAACAGACGCCCTTAATCTACAAATATGCTAATGAATCGCCTCTAATTTAAAAAAAAACTGTATGTTACAAATCTTATTTGAAAATGTTAATTCGAAAAAAACATGTTAAAATTTTTACTTCACTCAAAAAATTTTTTTTCGAAATTCTAGACAACAATTTCTGAAATTTCAATTTCAAAATTTTAATTATAAGTTCAAAAATTTTCTGTTTCGAATTCTCTCCGTTGATATCTAAAGATATTAATAAATATTGTTTAATAATGGTTAAAAATGATTAAAATGAAATGTAAACCGTTACCAAAACTCATAAGAATAACAAATAAGTTTCAATTACACGCTTATAAATATTTGAGTCACCGTCTAATGCTCATTTTTTGTTAAAAATTTATAACGCGTTTATGATATATTAATTATTTAATTCATACCATCAATTATTAATTAAAATTTTACATAATTTTTGAACTTTTTGTAATAATTTTTAAAAATATCAAAAGTTTAAACCTGCGTTACTTGGAGGAATCATTTAATAATAGTTTAACAAATTTTGGTCAAGGAAGAAATTATTAATTTAACCTGCTTCTTTTAACCAACATTTGGCAGGTGTGAAATCTGAATCAACGTTGAAAAAAAAGTGGGCTCAAACATTCTTTATGCAGAAAAACGATGAGATTGAAAAAAACCGAAATAGTTCAAAATATATTTTCAAAATTTGGTTAATAATTTGAAACGTTCAATTTGAATACATAGAACAGTAAAACTAACTCAAAACATAACCAGAACAGATTTAATAAATTTAATTTTCTATCAAGTAATTGAATAAAAAGTGAACTATCAGAAACATCACTACAAACATCATTTCCAAGTTGATTTTTTAAATAAGGTTTCACTTATTTTCTCATCTCCAATATATCGAGCGCCAGATAAAACCTTACAAAAAAAATGACTCTTCCATGATAGAATAGGCAAAAATGCTTTAGATAGTTTAAAAAGTCAATCATTTTTTAAATTTTTTTCAGGGCTGTAACGATTACAGAACCGAAATGAAGATAATTTTCTTTGAAAAAATACTATTCCATAAAAATAAAAGGAAAAAATTGTTTTCTGAAAGTTTTAATAATTACGCGGTATTTAATGAACGATATTTCTCCTATTCAATTTTTTGAGAAATATGCAACATTGACCACCACCTTTTTTAATCTTCTTGATATTCTAATATTTTCGAATAATATTATTTTTTGTTGTTAGCGTCACCCTTTTTGAGTGGTTCGTTGAACATTCACTTATCTATTTTTGAAGCCAATTATCAGTTTAAAAATGGCTGTTCAAACAGTATTAACTCAATGGTTGTTTTTGTAGATGACAGTTACGAAGTTCAGTTTGCTAAATCTTCTTTAAATGCCGTACTTTAGTTATTATCAAAACGTCTTTTTAACTCTAAATATTAAGAAAACAGTATTTAAAATCATTCAAAGATTTTTGTTTTGTGTATGATACAAAAACAAATAATGTTACTCAACGATGTTTCATTGCTCACTTGCGTATGAGTGTTTCACAACACAGTTAACGTATATAATTTATTAATTCAAAATCTATATTAATTCACGAAGTAACACAAAAACAGAGAAAATTGAGAAACTATTTCAAAGTTAACCCCCCACACCTTTGACTATCTTAAGGCCAAAAATATTGTTTAAAATTTTATTAACGATTAGCCGTTCGAAAGTTATTTTTTCCTACTTTTTTTTAAGATTTTCGGCCAAAATTTCCTAAAAAAATTATTGTGTTGAAAACGATACATAATATCAGAATTCTGAGGAAGCCAGTTTTTAGGAAAGTACTTGAGGATTCTTTTTGATATAAGTTTATTTATCTGCAGTCTTTATACGAATAAAAAGTTTTTCACAAGTGATTTTTATGAAACTCAAATAATGAAAAAAAATTTTTCAAATTATTTTTTTCTGAATGAACTGAACGGCAATTTGACTTAAATAAGCCGACAAAGACAAATCGATCAAATGTAGAACATAAGGTGGTACTGATTTTGAGTTTTCAGCTGATTAGCAATATTTTTCACCATTTTACTGCATATATTTTGACGCGCGGCGATATGATAATTGTTGTGGGACGATCAAGATATCATATTTCAAATTTCAGACTCGCTATAAATAGCTAAAGTTTCACTTGTAAATTTTAACTTATTATGTCATTGTAAAAAATGTATGGTTTTTTCAAGAAATACAAGGTGAGTGAACCTCTCTTTTCTCTCGCAGTTACATCTAGTCACAAACTTCGAAATTTAGAAATGTTACGTTTTATTCACTTTATTCTATCCTTGATCTCAGTCAGTGACAAATAAGTAAATTGATATCTTTTCTAGTTTTCCCTTTATAAGCGCTCAAAGAAGTGCCTTTAGATAGGGTTTTGGGTGTGAGGCGAAGTTCTCGTTTCTGGGTGTGAGGCGAAGTTCTCGTTTTTGGGTGTGAGGAGAATAAATGGCTTATTTAAAAAAAGCCCACGATTATTTAAGGGCGTTTGAGGTCAAAAAACTAATTTTTCCAAATTTCAACTTGCCAGTTTTTAATGAGTTTTTGGTACATAAATTTAGAATATTTTATTTTTATAATGCGTCATTTTTAGTTCAAGGTAGTTCTTCAAACCTAAATAACCTAGCTACAGGAGATATTCAGCTTACGAAATGTTCAAGCCATGCTTTTTTTTTATAAAAATCACCCAATTTTCTGTCAAATTCAGAAAGATTTTATTTCAATTTTTCTTTATAATATTTAAAAACATTCTTGTCAGGTCGGATGTTATCACAAAAACGAATTTTTTTTATAACCGCAAAATTTAAAAAATTGCTGAGGATGAGGGCTTTTGCTCGGAATCGGTGTTTTGTTTTTGGTTGCCATACGTTTGCCACGGTTTAGTTTAGACTGTGGAGTTCCCCCTGCGCACCCCTACCCATAACTCACAGTCATAATAACTTGAGTCAGGCCTGATCAGGTGGGGTACCAGGATATTAATTAAGACTGTAAATAATAAAATATGACTATAAACAGCTTTTTATACATGTAGCAAATTTTGATAAATAACCATCATCCGTACTTATCGTTTAAAATAACGTTACTTAAAACGTGTCATTTTGGTAAAGCTTACAGTGCTTAATAAGCACTGCTTATCTCGCATACAAATCAATTAATATTCTCTGATCGAAAATTGAGTCACGTGTTAAACGTAACAAAATGCATATAAACTGCTTCGCAAAATAAAAAGTTAACTGGTTGATTCACCGGAATCCGGTAACCGGATATATAATCTTTAGTAATCTACAGTTAAACCTACTTTTCAACCTATAACAAATTTAAAAATTGAACTACCTAGCGGAAATCTAAACAAATGGTGAACATTAACTCCTCAAATGACAACAGTTCTGCTACAGTCAAAAATTATTAACTGTTTGAAAATGGTCCTCAAAAATTTCAAAAATAATAAATCATATTTAATTTCTAAAAACGAGATTTTCAAAAAATTGAATTCAAAAATTAATGTTTCTTTAAAAGTAAGTAAAAGTTGTAAATTATTTCATAAAAATTTTGAAAATATCACAAATAAAATTCGAAAACTAAAATCTAGTTTAAAAAACTGATATCTTTTTAAAAATTTAAATATTTTGCAGATTAATCAAAATATTATTTAATATAAAAACAAAAATAATAAATTAATGAAATTTCTGAAAATTTTTTAAAAATTTAAATAAAAACGTCAAACTTATGAAAAAAATTTGATCAATAACCATTTTCATTAAAAAACGAAATTTTTTTCAAAATTGAACTATTTATGCTTTTATGTTGTTGGATGTCAATTGGTTGGAATCCTGTTGCGGAAACTCCACTTTGTTTTCAAAATGTGATGTGTGTTACCTTTTCCGATTCTGAGTCGTTTGTAGAATGACCTAACAAATTATAGAAAAAAACATTTTCAAAAAATCTATTGCGATGCAAAATCATAACTCACATATCCCCTAATCACACTTTCGTACCAATCTCGGCTCTACTAGTACTACTAGTAGGCTACTACTTAAAAACACACTACGTTTGCTCATCAGGGCCGGGATTGGCACAAAAGTGTGATAAGGGGATATGCATTCCAAATACAGTTTTACAACTCGTACTTACGTATTTTAACTGATTTATACCACACGTGTTTTTATAGGTAATAGAGTGTCCAAAGCAGAGTATCCAATGGAACGCGTTCTGTTTATTTTTGCGTTCCCGTACCATTCCGTTTTGTTCCGTTCCATATAATACTCTGGTCCAAAGCCTTTAAATTTCGACATTTAGAAACTGCTCATCCGATCGAGTTTCAAGATAGCTAAAAATGAACAAGTCAACTTGAAATAAAAAACTTCATCAGTCAAATAAAATGGAAAGAACCAACAATTTTTTTTATTTTTCTCTCGACATGTTTGGACAATATGAGGTATCTTGAGACTGAATCGTAACAATCGTTCTCAAAAGCCGAAATATAATCGGTTCAGACACCCTGTTTACTATTAAGACTGAGTTTGGTTGTCGTAAAAAATACCATTTTTCCAAGCTAAGTTCATTTTGAAAATGCTTACTATCACTATAGCGCGTGTTCGAATCCCACAAATGTTGTCTCCGTGATTGTTTTGAGTATGATAAGAGACAAGTGTGCTTAATATTGGGACCGCCAAAGATAACTAAAACATCAATAATGAGATAAGAACACGCGCTATGGAGATAGCAACCATTTTTAAGATGGACTTAGGTTGAGAAAAAGACTTAATATAGTAAATATATTGCAAAATATTTGCTTAAGAGACCCTACAACTTTCGTAATAACATTTATTTTTTGCCATTTTATGTAATATTTTCGCAATAATTGGGAGTAACATTGTTAGAGAAAGTAACTGCTGTCCCAGTGTCCGTCGTACTAATTTTCGCTTTTTTTCCATATTCTATAAAGTTGAATAAACCAATTTGCACGAAAATATTTGCCGTCTCAATCTTCTCATTTTTAGATATCCAACTTAGTTTTGAGCAAATAAGCTAATTTTTGCACCTAAAATTTCCACCCTGTTTCGGGGTGACCAGACACGAACTACTTATCAGAATTACATTTTGATAAAGATTCAGAATTCTATCGCATAATTCAGATAAATAACAGATTTTTTTTATTTTGATAAATAAGTCCCAAAACCAAAATTGCGCAATTTTCAGTTAACCCCCTCACACCCTTTGACTATCTGAAGGCAAAATAAATTTCGGAGGCCAAAACGGCGCGGAAATAACCTCGTCACGGACCTACAATTCAAATGCGTCAAAAAGTTTGCAATTTCATACTTTTTTTAAGGATTTTCGCCAAAATTTCTTAATGAATTAATTCTGTGAAATCTATACATGATATTGAAATTCTGACGAAGCCAGTTTTTAGGAAAGTATTTGGATTTTTTTTGAATATAAATTTATTTTTTCTGCAGTCTCTATACGAAAAATAATTTTTTCACAAGTGATTTTTATGAAACTCAAAATAATGAAAATTATAATTTTCCGTAAGAATTGAACGGCAATTTAACTCAAATAAAGTCGACAAAGACAAATCGATCAAGTTTAGAACATAAGCTGGTACTTATTTTGAGTTATCAGCTTCTTAGCAATATTTTTCACATTTTGCTGCCTATATTTTGACCCTCGGCGATATGAATAATTGTTTTTTAAGCGATCAAGCTATCATATTTCAAATTTGAGACCAGCTATTAATAGCTAGAGTTTCACTTGTAAATTTGTAACTTATATGTCATTGTGAAAAATGTATAAGTTACCAAGAAATACAAGGTTAGTGAACCTCTTTTTGCAGTTATCGAGTTCACAGACTTCGAAATTTCAAAATGTTATGTGTTATTAACTTAATTCTATCCTTGATCTCAATCAGTGACGAATAAGTAAATTTATATCTAATACAGTTTTCCCTTGATAAGCGCTCGAAGTAGTGCCTTCAGATAGGCTTTTAGGTGTGAGGCAAAGTTCTCATTTCTGGGTGTGAGGAGGTTAAGGAAATAAAAATAGTTAGAAAATGCTGTATAAGTTGTAGCTCCCTATATTTTGCTATGAAACCTGTGGGGGCGTGAAGAAAAGTGACAATTTGAAAAAAAGTGACAAAAAATGTTGCTGTCATAAAAATATCCAGCTTGTCTTATTTTTGGTCCCTCTATACAGGTTTTTTTCTAGTTTTTTTTTGCTTAGACTCACTTTCAGTCAATGGAAACGTTAAAAATTCAAAACACGTTTTTATAAATATAACGCGCATAGGTAGAACGACTGGGGTTAGTAACACATGAAAAATATTCCTGAGCAGTTAGTAGTCTAAAAATGAGTTCAGCATATATAAATCTTTATTTGTTTTTCTTAGAACTGGTTTTCACTAAAAAATTTGCAATGTTGCAAATGTTTTTTTCGAAAATTAAACATCGTCCGTCTATTTTGAGCAAAAAACGAAATGTAATATGGATTACCCGCCCTCAGAGTACAAATCCTAAATATTTGAATGATACAAACAACGCAAGATATTAGCATTCAATCAAAACCCTTGATTGCGGAATTGGCCGATTTCATTGGTCAGATTAAAAAGGATCAACCAATCAAATGCTCAGATTTCGCATTTTTCAAATATATAGGATTTGTACTCTGAGGGCGGGTGATCCATATACCAAAAATAAGACATGTCACATGCTGTATCCTACATATTTATTAATTTTTATCACCTTAACCCTTGGAAGCTTCAAATTGTTTTATTCGGCAGAGGCTCTGCACCACTAAAGTGGGGCGACTTTTGAGCCTTCATTACGGATTAACTACATTTTATAAAAAGCCGTGAATGATCTTAATTTTGAAAGGATAGTCCAACTTAGTAGCGAGGTAATCAATTTAGATTTTAAAATTTTCATCTAAATCGGCCAAAACTAAGCTGCAAAGATTGGGCTTTGATCACTTACTTCTCATTGAAAACAGGAATATTTTCAAAAACATTTCTTTCAATATTCGCACTCATTAAGACCTTGGCTTTTCACAATTTTTTTTTGATTTTCAATCTATCTTCCCGTTTTCTCATAAATAGACGATTAGCAGCGCGAATGATCAAAATAAAGTTATAAAACAACGTTTGTGATAATTTAACCGCTAAGACTTCGAAATATTATCTCGACGTAAGCCAGTTTTCTGATCAGTGTTGCCGTAGCTTTCATTTGAACCTACTTTCGAAAAAATCGAAGCATATTTTTTTTCCGAATTTTCTCAAAAATTGAAAAATCACTCACGAAAAAATAAAACGAGTTCCGATGGTGGAAATTTTTTTTTTTTTTTGAAAGATACTCAAAAGACTTTCCTTAAAAACTCAGTTCCTCATATTTTATCTATCGTTTAAACTGTTTGATCAGCACGCATTTTAGAGTTTTTTGAGAGAAATTCTCTAAAAAAGTAAGATAAAATAATTTTGAACGAGAAGTCCTAGAAAATTTTAACTGCCATTTTTGAATTCCTCGTGGCAAACTCTATGTTGGGTTGATCTAAAAATTTCCAGGACTTTTTTTCATCCGATTTCAGCGGATTCAAAATTTTCAGCACCACTAAAGTGGTGCTGAGCTTCCAAGGGTTAATCGACCACAATCGTATTAAACTAGTACTGCTGGTTTTGCTACGTACTATCCATAGCAAATTAATAGCATCAAAAATCCACCAAAAACGTATACGTCTTATTTAGAAGATATTTTTTCAGTTTGTTTAAAGTACGAGATTCACCATAAATATACGATGCAGTTTCACGGTGTACATTATATATTATTATACGATGCTGAAAATAGAATGTCATAAACAGTAGCGGGTAATCGATTTCTCTCCACCAATCTTTATTTCAACACTTGTTATTGACCTCCATTTTTACGAACGTTGTATTTTTTTTGTGACTCAAAAACACGTTAAATCATACGGTTTTATTTTACCGAGATAACGTGGGACCTTGAAGTTTTTATCACAAATTTCTCTCAGTGCGTCATGAATGACGTCATATTTCATTATTAAATTTTCCAAATTTAGCTTTTTTGAATTTTGATTTTTATTCGTTTGATGAAGTTCTTCATTCTACACATTTAAAATTTTACTTTATTTGAATTCAGCGTGAAACTCCTGGTGAAATGAAAAGTTTTCACATTATGACCTCATTTCGAACGTCTACGCGTTTTTTTCATTTTTGACAGAAGAAGTTTATTTCTGTCCCGATATCCTCCAAAAGGCAAATAACGCCGAAAATGCCAAACATCGCCGAAATGTTTTTAGCAAAAAACTTTCACCGATATTATCACCGGGCCTTGCTCTGTTACAGCTAACTGAAGCTCACTTTAGATCACTTCGAGTTTTCTTCATGCTCTCTGAGTTAAGGCTTTTTTTTTAATTTGAGGCACTCTGAAGGACAAATTTTGACCAATTAAAAAGCAGAATTTTTAAAACAATTTTGATAATTTTGAAAACATGAAGATCATGATATTTTTAGTTTTTTTTGAAGACAATAAAGCGCTCGTACTTCATTTTCACAACAACCTAGTAAATTTCGAACAATATTCTTATATTTATTTGTCAACTTTAGTATATTCCGACTTTGTTTTATGCAATCACAGCGGATATCCTAATTATACTGCTCTGATTTCTGCGTAGTCTATTTTCATCGGTTAGATTATGGCCCGTTTTGACATTTTTGGCACTATTAATTTTTTTAATCTACATGAATTATTACATAAGTTGGTTATGACATATCATTTTTGCAATTTTGATATTTTATACGCTGATTCCACCTTATAAACCGTTTTTGATATAAAATATGGCGGAAATTGTTCCGAGATTTAAATTACGCAACTCTAAGATTTTCGCATTTAATTTCGCAAAATGTTTAACATAATTGGGCCAATGACAATGGCCCAATATTGCGGAATGGTTTTTGCTAAAACATTTTGGCGCTCTAGGGACAAAAAAAATTTTTCGTTCATAAATGAAAAACACGTCGACGATCATAATGACGTAATCATAATAAGATTTTTTTCAATTTTACAAGGAGTTTCACATCAGGTTCAAAATTTGAACTTCAAATGAAGTAAACTGAAGAGTGCGTAGAATTAAATACTCAACCAACCACAATCGAACACAAATTCTAAAAAGTAGATTTCGGAAGAAAAATCTTCAAAAATGACGTCATTCATGACGAACTCAAAGTAATTTGTAATGATAATCTCTAACGCCCACGCAAAGTCAGTGATATCGGCTAATTTGGCGATATGAGCAAAATAAAAAATCAAGCTTAAAAATCGGGAAATTGCGTGGGTTTGTTCAGCGATTGGGCCAAACGGATAACTATTTTTCTCAATATCGGACAAATTTTTAATGTTTTGCTTAGATGAAGTTTGTCTCATTCAGAATTTTTTAAATGATAATGTCAAATAATTCTTGATAATGAATGAACTCTTAATATTATGAAGTAGTTTTTTGATGATTTTTACAAAAATTTCGATCTCTATTATAGTTGTTGAAGATGAGGACTATTTGTATGATACTTGGGAAGTGACACAATGTGGAGTCTACTTTACGAATCTAGGATCATTTGAATCAGAGCACCCCTTCATGCCGAAGACTGCTTGTATGTACAATGTGACGGCGAATGAAAAACTCGAAGTTCGAATACCGAAACTAGAGGAATGTGGATAAAACTGTTTAATGAAAGAAACACTGTTTCGATACATGATTGTTTTCAATTTTTCTAGATGGATGTAAGATGACTCAAATTGGTGTCATATTTCATGATATACTTATTACATATATTTTTGAAAATAGTAGATCTGTCAAAATGACCACAAATATTGCAAGAAAATTCGAAAAAAAAAGAAGCGATTCAAATTGGAGCTTTTTTAATTTTATTTCAAATAAAAAAACTTCATAATCAGAAATTTTTTTCTTAAAAAAAAACAAATCCGATTTAATTTTTTCTAATGTATTTCATCATGTTAAGTTTTGTGAAAACTTAATAGTGATTACGCATCAATCAACTTTGGCGCTCCCAATATCAAGGACCCTTGCATTTTATCATACCGAAAGTAGGCACTTAGACAAAATTAGTTGGATTCGACCAAGCGAGATAGAGATAACCCTCATTTTCAGAATCGAGTTAGGTTTGAAAAAAAATATGATACTGAATCCGGATATCAGACTTTTCTTGACAATTTTTGGAACGTTTGACTTATTTTTATGTCACCAAAAATCTTTATTTATCTTGAACTTGTCATCTAAGCTTGCTTATTCCGTCCAAGAATTATTGATATTAATAAAAATTAAAGCCACGATGATGCGTTACGGTTTTCATTAAAAACAAGAAAATCGCTGAGATACAATCAAAATTCACGTTGGGAAAAATTACTGTCATCTATAAAGACATAATTTGAATTGATTTTGATAGGTTTCTATGTCCTTACAATAACATGAGCATTACTTTGATCATGTTTGAACATAATCAATACTTTTGTGTCTAGTGTATTCATATTTTTATGCAATTGGCTAACACAATTATATCATGTCCCTATGAAATAATTTTCGTCTATAAAAACATAATTTGACCCGATTTCAATGGTTTTTTATCGTTTGGCAGTAAAGGCCAAAATACCAAAAACACAATTTATTAAAAATAAACAAGAATTTTGCTTTGAAAATGCTGATATTCTTGTTCAAAATGAAATTTTGCGTTTCGTTAAATATTTTTAGAATGAAAACGAAGTTCAGAATAACCAGTTACAAAATTGACTTTTTTTCAATTACATTTTTTTTAATTAAATCAACAAATTTAAATCAAAAAAAATATCAAATTGACTTTTTTGTTTTAAATTTTGCGCAAATTTACATCAATGTCATATTTTCCAAAAAAAATTTATTTTACTGCGAGAAACATATAAAATATTTATTTTTTAGTTTTTACTATTTTGGCCTTTTACTGCCAATCCTTCTCATGTCCTTAAGATAATGAGCATCAGGTCTTAAATGAGCATCACCTCGATTATGCTTTTAACATAAAATATAATCAATACTTTTGTATCTAGTGTATGGATATTTTCATCCAATCGTCTTAAAAAATTATGTCATGTCCTTCAACAATAATCAAGCTTTTTAACGAGAACACAATCGTGCTTCCGGGCGTATAATTGAATAGGCCATTTAATTTTCTAAAATTAAAAGTTAAAAATTATTTGAAAACATTTCTAATGCACTTTGAACGTTTTAATGTCGTCTACTTTAAAAGCAGTAATTTGCAACAATCAGTAATTGACAAATTTAATTAGCGCATAAAAATACTGTGAATAAAAATTTTCTAAATGATCTTTTTTGCTCTTTACCCAAAATTTTCAGAACTATAAACAATTTTGATGAAAAAAATTTGAAGAGTTTTTTTGCTGATCAACAATATTTTCATGAAAAACTGGTGTTTTATAGATGTTTTTGAAAATTTACACTTCGGCTTTTTCTCCCAAATTGGCTTTTTAGAGGGACGGATAAAAATTAAAAAGCTTAGGAATTTGGCCAAATTTCATAAAATTGTCCTTATATTCTAAATTAAAATGAATGTTAGATAGAGCTAAGAGCGTGTCAAAGTATTACAAATTTGTTCGTGATTTACTTTATTATTAATTATCATTTAATTCCTGACGTAAAATAGTTAAAGCTTTATGTTGGCGATGATCCAAAGATAGCCTTGAGTATTTTTGCTCGCTGCTGTCTTTCTATTTAGTAAGCCAATCTCTAGCGTCCCGCCACCCCGCTTCTATCTCACGATTACATTCAGTTCTATTAAAGATACAGGGTCGATAAAAATTTTCGTGCTTCTTGTTGTCAAAAATAAGTCCTAGGAAAACTCAGTGTCAAAACTGTGAAATAGTGTTAACATAACGCATGTCATGTTTTGAAGCGAATCTCCCCAAAAACAACAATTTTTTAGCGACAATGGTGTTCAATATGACGATCGCTGATATTTTCTAATTATGCATGATTACAAACTGGAAATTGAGATTGTTTCAAGCCCTTTCTCTAATTTTCTTATTCATCATACCTTCACCACGTTTATTATGTCATGATTTGAATATAATTTGACAATTTTCTTTTTCTAAAATACCCAATTATGTAATCATGCTAAAAGGACAGCACTTGTAAATGGATAGTATAAAATATCTATGTAACAAAGTCTCAGTTTTTCAAGATAGTTCTCGAAAATATGACAGTCTAAGTGTCCATAAAAATTCTCAAACCGATTATGTTCTCGAATTTTTTACGCAATCTTTATAAAGCTTTAGAATTCTCTGTATAATTATCCGTATATATTATATACCGTATAAATACCTGAATGTTCTCAAGTTCATATCTGGGTTCTGAAATTAAAACCTAGGGTGTTGAAGGTCAAGAATAAAAATCGCATCAGGAATTTTTGATAAAAATTAACCCTTTAAAAACCGTTAAATTCGAAAAAGACATATAATTTTTTTAGTTATTCGATTTTTTCGGTCTTAGCCTGATTCTGATTTCTTTAAATCCCAATTCTAAATCGGAATCGTTCATTTTGCATTATTTTTTTAACTTTTGAGGGTCATTTTCAGAAAATTTAAGGAAATCACTTTTGTTCTTGAACACCCTATTTAAACAATTTTAAATTTTTTCTGTTAGTTTTGATCTTATGCGAAAACGTTGAGCTCAGACTCTGAACTCAGCCCTGACTCAGGCTCTGAACTTTCGATCTCGAGAGTTTGTCGGCATTTAATAAAGTTTTAAAACCTACGCAAAGCTCAAACTTAAACACAATCAGCAGCAAACAATATTTTTAAAGTTCACTCGATGAGTAGTAAATAAGTGCTTGTTTTGTAAACTTTCTGTCTTTTTATTTAACACTACAAGAATATTTATAATTAAGTTCTTTTAATCTAACATAGAAAGAATATCACTTTTATTTTATCCCTTTATCACACTTTAGTAAATAGCCCGTCCGTGATTAGCAAACGTAGTGTGTTTTTAAGAAGTAGGGACGGGATATTAACAAAAGTGTTATAAAGGGATATGAGTCTCTAAAAAGAAAAGTTTTCCTTTTTTGTCAACAAAACTTTCGGTCGATTTTTTTTAAATGTTTATCATTTGCTTTGGAAGTGCGTAGAAGAAATAAGAAGTACAGTTTGCGACTCCACGAAATTTTCATTTACGATATTTTCCGGTCATTTTTGCACTTAACTGGTTGAGGACTTGAAATAGGAAATTTACAAATGGGTATCGATTTTGTTGGCTCATCTTACAGAGAAGTTTATCTGGTCATTTTTAAATGTAGTTTTTTTCTCGTTTTCGAAAATTTTTCAAACGAAATATTGATTGTATAATCAAATTTCCATGCCTCCAGTTTTGTAGCTTTCGAAGACATCAAATTTTTATGGTATTGAGAAAAATTCTTTATTTGTATTTACTTGACAAGCAATGTTTATGCTTCATTTTTTTTGTAAATGAAGGAGGTCGTAGTAGGGTCTTCAGATCCTATATTTGTTTTTTTAAACGCTTATAACTTTTCAATGGTGCGTGATAGAAACAATTCAGTTACATATCCCCTATTCACACTTTTGTAAATATCTCGGCCCTACTACTTAAAAAACCCTACGTTTCCTAATCAGGGCCGGGATATTCACAAAAGTGTGAATAAGGGATATTGCGGAAGCTAAGAACCTCGACCGTTAAGAAACTCTCATGTGAAATTCTTATCTGCCATAACCAACTGGTTAACTTATATCAATCAAACTACTGTTTTCGGATTCTAACTGATAAAGCGAGTTCAGTTCAAATTTGTGAGGTTAAACCAGGCTTTCAAAAAGGATGGGAATATAAGGGGTGAGGGATGGAAAATTCATAACCATAGAGGGATAGGGATGGAAAGTCTCATCCCCCTTTTATCCCCATCACCCTTTTTATCCCGTTTATATCCGTTTTCTATCCCTATCCCTTTTTGTATAATCATAAATATAAACGCTCTTCAGAAGTGTAACTGTCTTTCATTTTTACATTTATGGCACGCCTAATTGTGTTAATATTTTTAATAAAATTCGAATTTAACAAAATTTGGCGGTATTTTCGATGACTCATGACTTCCGGTTTCCCCGATTAAAAATTATGTTCGATTGATTATATAATACCATGGGGCATATTTGAGGGTGAAATTTTGTCAAAAATATTTTGGCGGTATTTTCGATGACTCATGACTTCCGGTTTGACCGGAAGTCGAGTGGACAAATTGTGTTTAATTAATTATATATACAAAGGGTATATTTGAAGGCGAAATTTTATCAAAAAAAAAATTCCAATCACGAAAGTTCCAAACCAAATCACGAAAGACTAGAAAAACTCTTAGCCGAGAAAATATAAGCACATTTTCAATAAAAAATAATTCTAGTGCTAAAATCACCTGCACCTACTGTTTTTTGTGGTTTTTTTGGGAGAAGTTTATAGCGGTTATGTAGCAATATTCAGACAAGTGGCCCGAAATCTTAATAGTTGATACATTAAATGTTAATACATTTTTTGAAAATTATTAAATAACGCTTCAAACAAAGTATAATTTTCACCCGTCTTAGCCAGTTCTGTGAATCTGGTTCATTGGAAAAAAAATTTAAAAATATACATTTAGGATTAAACCGCGCTTATCGGAAAATTATTTAGAGAATAACTCGCAAGCACAATTTATAAAAACCTCGTATTTTTATACCGGTACGAATATTTTTGTGAGCTTACAAAATTTCAGAGGTTTGAATAAACTAAAATTCATCTGGAGGTTTGACATATTTTCTCTCAAAAATAGTAAAAAACATGTGGCCAAAATGAATTTCGACCAATACATGAACTTATTTTTTCTGATACTTAAAATTGGGAGATCTTTGTTGCCATAATGTCTAATCTGAATTTCTACGGTAATGTGAGCTATAATTTTAATTTAAATATTTAGCACGGTTTTGTGCAAATATTTGCCTTGAATTTTCTACAGACTTCGCGGCAAAAAAGCGTTGAAGATTAACAAAGTTCTAAAAAGAATTTTAAATAGAAATATTCAACATTTTTGGTGATCTTCCTGTTTTTTAATAAAATATAGAAAAAACTAAGTTTTTTGGGCAAGAAGGTCAGAAGTTATCATGGTCGAAATATTAAGATTACTTCCCTTTGTTCATTTTCTGACAATTTGAACCCTTGAGCTCAAAATACCTATCAGCATTACACTACAACGATGTCCAAATTTTCACACCTAATTTAAAAACGGATTTTAATCTCTTTATGAATTCATATATCTTGAATTCGAAATTAATAAATTATTTTTCATGTTTAATTTGCATCAGAATTTAATTTTGAAACATAACATTATTTCTATTTTATTCGACCAAACTTCAACATTGGATATAAATAATTCTTTAAATAATTTTAATTTTTAAGAGAACGATTTTATTTCAAAAAGTAGTTCTGTCTCATATTTTTGATTTAACGATTAATATTGTGATAACTCCAAATATTTATTAATTTTTCTGTGTTATTATTTTTATTTCATCAACCACGGTTATTCGAAGTTCTTATACATGCGATTTTTTTATGTTAACAAACTTGAACTTTTATACACAAAATAGGATAACAGTCCGAATATTTCGCTGAATTCAAGTGCTCAAAACTGTTATTCTTGACAATCTTCAAACTTACCAAAAATTTTCGTCAAAAAAAGGTTTCTGTTTCATTTTAAATAAAAAATTTGTCGCACCAATCATTTTAAATTATCTAGAAATTTGAGTATTTCAAATATCTAAAATTAATTGCATTTCAAAGTTATTTAACAAATTATTTCGTTTTAATTATAAGACGCAAGTCAATCAGCGCCATGGAAATAAACTTAAACGAGAATTTTGCGAGTTATTATCGGTTATAAAGCAGTGATGAAAAAAGGTTGATTTTTGCCTTCGAAATTCAAAAAGACATACGCGCAAGAAAATTATGCTTGTTTTTATGGTGAAATTTCATATTTCAACATGTTCGTGATAATCACGCTGCAATCTGGCACAAATAACAAGTTGTTTTAATTATGAAATGCAGTTCATTTAGAACCAGCATAATAAAAATTGCCTTTTTTTTGTTCAAAATTTTGATGAGTATTTTTATGTAACATGTAACAATGTTACATGTTCGAAAAATTTAATAATCGAAAATCTAAAATCTAACGGAAAAAGTGCAGAAATTATTTAAAACAAAAAATGCGGTAATTTCCTTGCCGCATATACTATTTTACAACACAAAATACAATATGAACACACAAATATACAGTCATTACCAAAAAATCTGATGTTGCATGACTTGTGTTTTTAACATTTGTTTGTGGTCAAATGACAAATCTCAGCTGTATTTTTGCGGGCGATAAAAAAATTGAATTTCCTAATTCTAAATGAATTGATCTTAATTCTTTTTTTGAACTAAGGGGCATGAAAAACGTAGTTGGGTCAAAATTTCACCACTAATCATTATATCGTATCAAACAAGTAACCCTCAAGTTTATTTTGAAAATGCACATTTTAGTTGAACTCTTGGTTTTTCCTGCAACGCGGCACATAACAAAAAAGTGGAATTTAGACATACTATGCAATTTAAATTAACAAATTATTTCTCACGTTTTTCCATTCACTTCAATTTTTTTTAATCAGAAATTTTCAGCTGGAATATCAAATTATTTTTCCGGCCGATAACCTAAAAAAGTATACTATTTGATTAATTGATTTCGAAGAAAACTATTTGTCGGAAAAGATTGTGGGTTGCTCTAACGACGGACGTTTGCGGCTTTAACTCATCTGAATTCAAAAGTGATCCATGGTCAATAAAGAAATATCCGAAATCTCACCTCACTGCATCCAAAATATCATAGTTTGCCGTTTCAACTAAACTTTGTGCTCAAATTAATTAGTTTGGTAATTGTCAGTTAGTTTATTATAAGAGTATACATGGTCATAGTGTCCGTTGAGTAATAGGCTTTTTTATAGTCTTAACATCAATATATTAATTGTCAATTTTGATAAAAATAGTACCATTAAAATCCTTTTCATTTTAATATATTATTCTTTACGAAAAAACTTATACTATCCTTAGGCTAGATTGAAGATTCCAAGTATTTTGGTTTCATATGGGGTGGAATTCATTAATTAAAAAATAAAAAAAATGTATAATTATGATAGATAAAAACAAAACTTTACCCAAAAAATTTTAAATTGAAAATTAAATTGCCAAATTTTCAAAGATAAAACCTATCTTTTAAAACATAAGAAAAACATATACTTGCCCAGACAAAATTATTTTGTCAAAATAATTTGTTTTCAAGTAGTATTTACGAACAAAAATGACGGTTTTTGTGCCGGAACTTAAGTTTTGGTGAGTTCCGGGATTATTTTTTTGGGCCAGAACTTGTTCTATGGCGAGTTCCGGGAACCCATTTTTGTGCAGAAACTCGATGTTTGGCGAGTACCTGTTTCCATTCATTTTGTCTCGTCAATGAGAAATTAGATTGTACAGGGAATTTGTAAGTATACACAAAACTTTATGATTAGGGTTGAACAATATGATTTATTGTCCCTCTGGACTACAAGTCTTCTGTTTAACCCCAACTCTGGCAGTCTCAAAAAAGAAATTTTGCATCAATTTTTACCGTATACACTGCACACGAGTTATAAAATTTTTCATAGAGTTTTTCATAGAGTTTTTCACGAATATTGTTTTTTTGCCAAAAATGAAAAGTTTATTTCCGTAGGAGTTGTGGGCCAAACGATTGCGTATAGCTCTTATCCATTTGAGCAAATTGAAATTCATTAATTTTTAAATGAAATATGAAAACAAACACAATATAAATTCTATCAATTATCCAAATTTGTCTGTCTTGAATAATTTGTCTTGATATCCGATAACTCAAAGTTGAAAAAACACTTTTTTTAAAAGCCGAAAGTCTTAGTTTGGCGACTTCCGGGATTCATTTGTGGTGCAGTAACTCGAAGTTTGGCGAGTTCCCTTTGTGAAAAAATATCGGAACCTGTCAAAAATCGAGTTCCGGCACAACTACCGGGATAGTAACTCGGAATAGTATTTCACTCAAATCAAATTCGTACCGTTATGAAATTAATCTTAAAACTTATTGACCAGCAATATCATACGTAATCGTCGATTTACATCAGTTAAACCCGAAAAACATCAATTATACACACCCTTAATCCTATTTGAACCTAATGTAAGCCTAAATAACGGGGATATTGTGGTTACTTTGGTCAAATGTAGCTGAAATTGTCCTCACCTAAGTCAAACCAACAACTGTTACTTTATATTTATGCTTTTTGTTAAATATTTGGAATATATACAGCCTGAGTTTTCTCGTTTACTACGTTTTCTTAGACAGTCAAGCGCGGACGAAAAAAACGTGTTCAAAACAACAAAGGTTTTGAACGCTTTTTTTTTGTGGACGGAAAAAACGTCTTCATTTTGAAAAAATCGGTCTCGAAATATCAACCTCTAGATTTTAAAATTATGATTTACTAAAAAAAGTATAATTTCAAAAAACGAAAAATAATTAATTAATTTAGTTTAATTAGAATCTAGTTTAAGTAATTTAGTTTAATTACCTAATATAGTTTAATTACCTAATTTAGTTTAATTAAGTTGGCCTAATTTAGTTTAATTAGAATCAAATAAAAATTGCCTTCGCGGACGAAAAAACGTCTTCGCGGACGAAAAAAACGTCATGGCGGACGAAAAAACGTCTTCGCGGACGGAAAAAACGTCTTCGTGGACGAAAAAAACGTCNCAAAAATGAGTCATCTATTGTTCACAAATCAAGGTGAAATTTAATATGCCTGTCTAACCGGCGGACGAAAGAAAACGTGGTAAACCATAAAACTCAGGCTGTATAATTCGGTATAATCATTGAATATTAATAATATCACTTTACATCTGATTGACCACGATTCATTTTTGTTTTTGTTTAACAAAATACAAGAATTTGGGAGTGTAGTGTTATGAGCGATGGAAAATTCTTTGTTTTGATGAAATACCAGTTAACCTCACAACCAAAACGCCATTAGAGGACGCTAGTTTGAGCGCTTATTACGAGAAAAGTAAAAGTGCTTGCAAGTCAACTGTTCTTTAGTCCTTGAGATTAATGATCGACTTAAATTTGTATTTTCAATTTAAGGGTTAAATGCGATTTGAAGTCGAAAATTTAATAAAAAACCTATGATTTTTGGAAAAAATTACAAATGATATTGATATTTTGAAAAATTTATTTCGTATTACATTAAAATTTGGTATTTATACTGAAAACAAGCAAACAGCTGATTTAAATTGAATCGAATAATCCCATTTGAACCTAATTTTGAGCTCAATAACGGGGATTTTGTGGTTACTTTGGTCACATTTGGATGAACTTGTCCTCAGCAAATTGAAACCGACAACTGTCACTTTATTTTCATGCTTTTCAACTTTTGAGAGTTAAATATTCAAATGACTTCTATGAAATTTTTATTGGATTTTGATTTTGTCAGGCGTGACAAGGTTTCTTGGCAGAAATTTAGATTTTTTGTGTTTATTTGATTTTTGCCAGCTCATGAAAATTTTATGCACTTTTTGCGGAAACATAATGAAAGCAAAATGTGAAACACATTTCATTATTGACCACGATGATTGAGTTCACAAGGATGAAATTTCAGTTTAATTTTTGTCTACTGTATGTAATTTCCGGAATTTCGATGAATTACCTGACAATTAGCCGAATATTTATCACGAAAATCAATTTATTAAACTTAGGTTTTTGGTTAAGTATTCGAAAAGTCATATCGAATTGATTAAACCAATTTCCATCTGATAATGCAATGATTGCATGATTGTGAATGCAAATTTTCGAAAAATATAATTAAAAATTATAATACGAATTATTTTGTAAATTTTAACCCACTCACTCATAAAGTATCGATATTCTTCTCATACATAAAGATCCATTTGGTGACTCTACTTTGAGGGCTTATTCCGAGAAAAATAAATGCGATAAGATCAGGCTTGTAAAGGGATGCATCCCTAGCCGATTTTTCCATCTCATTCCCCATCCCCATTTTATCCCCAATTTTGATTCACTGTATTCGGTACAGGATATAACTTATATGCCACATCTTATCTAGATTTTGTAATTTTATGTTAAATTGATGCCCATAACCACCTTAAATTAATCGAAAATTTCATTTGCATTAGGGATAAAATGGGGATAANGTGGGGATGGCGTGGGGATAAAAAGGGATGGCTTTAGGGATAAGTAGGGATAAATGGGGATGGCCCATCCCTGGAAAATCCATCCCCATCCCCACCCATCTCCATCCATCCCCAAGGGATGCATCCCAATCCCTATCTATCCCATCCCTTTTACAAGCCTGGATAAGATGATAATTATTTTTCATCAACTGAGATTAAGAATCGATTTAATTACATAATAAATAATCTAAATACAATTCATATTTTATGAAGTCGATAAATGCAACAGAAAATCGAGTTTTTTCTAAACCCTTGTTTGACAAGCCATACGTTTTTGATAATCACAAATAAATAATAAATCTCATTTCAAAATAATTCAGAAGAACTTCCGTTCTAAACAATGGCAAATGGATGCCGAAACATTTTTCATGCGAAAAGATCGATCAAATTTGAACTAATAAAAAAAAATTTCGTTCTTCGAACTATTTTGAAATCGGCATGTCTTATTATTTGTTTATAAAACCCTTTTTCCCTTTATTAATTTGATAAAAAATTTCCTATAAAATATATGTTCAAGTTTTTGTGTAGACTTCTGTACAGTATTTTCTTTATTATTTAAAATTGTTGAAAATGAAGAAATCCCAAACGTTACCAATTATATATTTCTTATAAAAAATAGCTAAGTCAAACCCTAGCTATTCAAATATGTTTTCGGATTTTCAATATCTTCACTTGGTCGCTTGCAAAAATGATTTTTCATTACTTTGTGCGTCTATATGCGCTCCAAAATGTGAAAAAGCTTATTTTACAAGAGCAGTATCACAAAATGTCCGACCATTGCTTTATTTGTCCTTGGTTGACAAATTCGAATCACATTAGTAACTTATAGAATGGTTGTTTGAGACATTAATATATTTAGTTGTCAATTAAAAAATTGTATTTTCAACGTTCGGTTCATTCCATTTTCAAGAGCGAGAAATGAATGAGATATAGAAACGAAAAAATGGTTTTGTGTCAATAAGCGAATCTAGCCTCAGTTTCGCTAAATCAAATCATCATCAGTTACTGATTTTCTTCGGGAAATTATAAATAAAAAAGATAACATGTTTTATCATGTTGAGTTTTAAAGGAATCACATGTGAAAAATATTCTTCTAGAAACTTTCAAGCAATCAAACAAGGGGTAACTGGAAAGTCTTATAAGTTTCGATTCAAAGAAAACAATTTCTTTAAACTTTTCTGAATCTTTTTATTGACATATTTTATTACGACTTTCCAAAATATATTTATATCCCGTTAATCGGAGTAATCTCTTACAATAAGCAAATTAGTCTGATAAATCGATTTGATCAACTATTTTGTCGGAATAGGGCTGTTCTGAAAAACTTAAAATTGATCATATCCCAGGGATATTATCCCTTTAACATCTTTTGCTAAATCTGAGAGATGTGGGCTGAAAAGCGGCCTCATGAGTGGCTTGGAGGGGCCTTAGGAGTGTTAGAATTGGCTCCCTCAACCCACATCTCTCAGATTAAGCAAAAGGTGTTAAAGGGATATCGTGTGTTGGCCAGTATGAACATTAATATGAGTGAACCCAGTGAATTGAGATGAACAACATGCATGTTTCATTTCAAGTATTTGACGAAGTCGAATTTTGACCAATGAAATCGCGGTATTTTTTTTTTAATTTTTACAATTTTGCATAAAAACGTTATGTCTGAAAAATTCTGAACCGAGTGAATTTTTGTTTATAATTTATATAACACCCCGAGATCTTAATTTTCGCGGACAGCCTAGTTCAGAGACAAGGGTACAAACTTCATTTAATGCGTGTATACACTGTATACACTATACAGAGGTTGAATTATGACTGGACTCAATTTCACATATGACTTGAAGATATACCGAGTAATAGTTTTGACTTTGAATGCCAAGTATAGTGTTTACAACTAAGTGGTATGATCAGTATAAACCAAATCCCCTGTTGTGTGAAAATACTGCTGCACCCTCAAAACGGAATTTTTTAAGTCGAAAGTTCATTTACATTTGAAAGTTATTTTTTGATTGACCACATTTTCTTGAGGAAAATATAATCCAAAATTATGCATTAATAACAACATTGTACGTTGCACTTTTCGTGCTAAATTTCTTGTCGTGAAAAACGAGTATTAAATTTGCGGCAGAAATATACATTGATAATGGAAGAACTTTGGAAATGTTATTCTATAAAACTTGTGTAATTAGATTTGTGAAACAAAATTTAGTTTTGGGAGATTCGCTCCAAAACATGATGAAAGTCATAAAAAACACTTTCATATTTGTGGAATAACTTATTTTACTGAATGACGCATTTCATGTTCTGAAGCGAATCTTCCTTATTATCGTTGGAAAAAGTTTCATGTTTGCTTATTAATCAAGTAATTACGAGAATTTGGGAGTGGAGTGTTTCGATGAAATGTTTAATCAAGAAGGTTTATTTAAATCTGATTTAAATAATATTTCATTATTATATCATGTAATGAAAACAAAACCTTAAAATATTTTATTATCAAGCAAATAAAATGTTTTGTGAATTAAGAAATGAAACAGTGCAAAATCTGGTGTTTTTTGACAATATTTGACTAAAATAGAATGCAGTTTGGTTAGGGTTATACGGTATAACTTATACCCGGGGCTAAAACTATCTTTTAAACTAAAAACTTTAGGAAAGATTGGAACGAATTAACTAGCGCGAAATTTGAAAAAAAAATTTTACAAATAACAACAAACAAAAAATTGAAAAATTTTTCTAAGTTGAAATGGAATTTATAAGTTCAAATTGTCGATTTTAGTCGCATAATAATCTCCTCTAAGGTTTTTTGGGGTTAAAAAAAAGCCAGGAAAATTCTGTCTCGAATAAAGCGGAAATTGTTTGAGGCAAACTTGGGCAAGTTGGATTTTTTGGATTATCAGTTATTCCGCCTACGCATTTTTCATCAAAATTGACCAAATTTTTTTCGTCAAAATATCTAAAATAATTTTTCAGAAATTTTTTCTTGGAAAATGAAGAATACCGTTTTTCAACCCGATCCTTTCAATTCCAAGAAAAAATAACTGACTTGCGAAATTGAAATTCCGTGAAATACATTCGGTCAATAAAAAATGGTAACCAGCCGGATTATATTCGTAAACTCTCACCATCTAGAAAAACTTGGCTTCCAAAATATAATCTGCCTAGTTACAATTTTGTATTGACGAGAATTGTAAAACACATACTGTTAATTGAAGATTTTAAATCAATAATTCAACTTTCTTAAAATAAAAATTTTCCGCACGCATAAATATACCACGAACCTTATGTTCTATTTTTACTAATAAGAAACAAGTTTTTTCGCTAAGCATATCATGCTGCCAATTACGAAACCGTAATCTCTCCAGTATAAGCTGACCATACTGTCGTACATACATCTTAAAACGGAACAAAAAAATGTAACACTACTAAGCTAGATTTTTAATATTTTATAAACTTTAATGATTTAAGTTTTAGGTGAACAAGGTTTTAACGATCGCAAAACAAGTAGCCTAGTTAGCTATAATAACTTGATTTTTTTTCTTAAAATTATGCTTTACAGTATTCAGACTAACTGAGTGGTGTGAATTTTAGGCATCAGGGAAAAGTTTTTTCGTATTGAGATGGATTTTTTCTAAATATGAATGTCTTTGGAAAGACTCTGAGATTAAAATTAAGGCAATAACGCAAACAAACCATTTAGATTTATATATGAACAATCGGGCGAGGGTTAAGATTTTACAGTTGTTGTGAAAATAACCGCTATGAAAACATAATAATTCAATTGATAACCTGACTAAAGCCTGACTGAATTATGACATTTGCATCATATCGATAATTATGCTTTGGAAGGTCTAGACACTTATCGCCTATCTTTTAACTTGAGCAGAAGTGTTCAGACCTACCTAGGCATAATTATCAGTATGATATGATTCATATTGATAACGGGACCTCCTGGAACATTTAAGCTAGATTTTAAGTCATAATTTCTACATAATTTGGCTTCTAAAAACGATTTATTCGATTGAATTCTTAGCTAACTCAAACTGAGCATAAGTTGTGCTGCATAACCATTGAGAGAAAAATAAATTTTCAAAAATGGTTCAAATCCGACCATTTTTTTCAATTCGTGTAACAAAAACTGATGCTTTAAAAATTTCAATAATCTCCGACAAAATTAAAAAAAAAACGATTTGGAGCAATTTGTTTTTATTTTATTATTCACTTCAAATTTGTGCTTAGTTTGAGCTATCTCAGATAACCTATCTTAGAACTTTATCCGATGAGTCGTTTTCAAAAGCCGAATTATATAGAAATTTTGACTAAAAATCTAGCTTAAATATTCAAGGAGGTCCCGTTATCGATATGTCTCATTGATGGTGTTAAGAAAAACATCTCGATAACAAAAGAAAATAGTTCACATGGACTCAGGCATCATTTTCTCAATAAAACGACGATCCGGTGTCGTATCTCAAATCTTACAAATTAAAATCTAGTTTTGATGTCATATCAATAACGGGGCTTCCAGGTCTTTTTTTACAAGATTTTTGGCCAAAATTTTCAAATAATTCGGCTTTTGAAAATAACTAATCCAATTACATTATTAGATACCTCAAACGAAGCACAAATATCTCGTGAATAACAAAATACAAAAATTGGTCAAAATCCGACTATTGTTTCTGATTTTGTAAAAAAAAAACTAATAATTAAAAAATTCAGAAATCGCAGAATAAAAAATAAAATAAATCGGTCCGATAAACCAATTTTCTATTTTATTATTAACAAGATATTTGTGCTCAGTTTGAGCTATCTAAAAATGTAATCGAATGAGTTGTTTTCAAAAGCCGAATTATTTACAAATTTTGGCCAAAAATCTAGTAAAAAGTGACCCCGTAATCGATATAGATAAAACATTCTCAAGAATGACATACTTAATGAGCTAAACTCAGCTTGTCGAACATTCACTTTCGCTTTAGTTCGATCACGTGACGACTATAATTTTATTTTATTTTTTTCACAATTTGGAGTATCATTTGCCGTCAAACAGTAACTAACGCTTAGCAGTTTCAAGACAATCTAGCGAATATTTCTTTAAATCGATTTAACTTGCAGACAAGCTGGTGATACTGTTTGACATAAAAATATATTTTTATATCCGAATTATTTCGTCAAAAAATTATTTTTTTTGGTTTATTCAAATGTCCCGACTGAGTAAATTCTCAGAAAATCTGGCTCGTGAATTTATGTTGCATTAAAAACATTGTATTTCTGCGTGAGTGTCCTTGATATACTGTTAGCATAAGAGCGAAAAATCAGTGTATTGCCAAAAAAAACTTGTAATAACAATCAACACAGTTTTATCCTATCAAAAGATTAAAGAAACGTATCGATGTATCGAAGACAACGTGCAAATTTATTCAGGGAGTGATTTATTAGACTGGATATGCGAAACTCAAAATAAATATTCTGACGAATGGGTGAAAATAGACTCAAATCAATTTGGTGTTTATTTTGAGGGGCAGAGTAGACAAGATTTGTATGGATTTAAGCTAGAATGGCGACCAGAAACCCCACCAACCACAACCACAGTAACAACCACGACCACAAGTACTACCACGATAACAATCCCGACTATTAAAACAACAACGACTAAAAAAACAGCCTCAAAGAAAAAAAATAAATATGATATTTCCAGAAATGGAAAAAAACTCAAGCGTCCGAAAAGGCCTGAAGTAAAGTCCGGTTACGAAAATATGGATCTTGTTGCATTGATCAAGCACAAATATGAGAAAATTTTATCAATCAGAACTCATAAAAATGGAAAAAATGATAGAATTCCGTAAGTTCTAGAATTTGAAGATAAAACAATAAATTAAAATACGTCATATTCTTAACCAAAACTTTCAGTTTGTGGATCGCTCGATTTCAGAAAATGGTCAATCACATGTTTCATCATAGTGATAGAAATCAGGAATGGAATTCGAATAATTTTCTTACAATTATTTTCGATTTTTCGAATTTTTTTTTATTATTTTCAAATAATTTTTCTTCAATTTTTCAAATTAATTATTTTTCGACATTCTCAATCATTTCTGAGAACAAATTAACGTTTTAACTTTGTGCCGCATAATGAGCAAACTAATTACTCAGTGAAGTTATGTAGTCAGTTGCCAAACTACATAATACTGTGGACCCGGTTTTTCGATTCTAGTTCTTTAACTGGAAATAACCGGTTTTTAGAAAACCGCTTCATAGATTTTTATAACAACTCTTGAACCGGGTCCAAAAAAAAGGATTTAAAAAAAATCTAAAATTAATTTTGACCGCACCCGAGGGTCATATCCCCTATCCACACTTTTGTGAATATCCCGGCCCTGATTAGGAAACGTAGTGTGTTCCTTAGTAAAAGGGCCGGGATATTCACAAAAGTATGAATAGAGGATATCACACGGAATACAAACGAACCCAGACCTACCGCGTGAGTTTGAAGTGGCGATGTCGTTTGTGCTGAAATGAAAACCCTTCTCTCTGTGTAATCAAACAAAAATTAATAACGCGTAGGTTTAATATCAGCCAATAAGGAGCGCTTCGGATATGATCCCCTTAAATGCAGAAAAAATGACCTTAAATCAAAATTTCGATTTTCATTCAATTTAGAATTAAATTTAAGGAACAAATAGATATAAAATATTTATGCAAAAATTCCATAACTCTAGAAAAAGGTGATAAGGAGCGCTTCGGATATGATCCCCTTAAATGCAGAAAAAATGACCTTAAATCAAAATTTCGATTTTCATTCAATTTAGAATTAAATTTAAGGAACAAATAGATATAAAATATTTATGCAAAAATTCCATAACTCTAGAAAAAGGTGATAAGGAGCGCTTCGGATATGATCCCCTTAAATGCAGAAAAAATGACCNTATTCTATTCTTGAAAATTATGCCTTGAAATATGGATTAAGGGCCATTAAATAACAGATCGTGACTATTTGAAAGATGCGGAATCCGAGCATTTGGTTCGTTGATCCTTTCCAAATCTGACCGATGAAATCTGTCTATTCTGCAATCCAGCTTTTTGATTGGGTGCTAAAATCCTGCGTAGTTTGTATCATTAAGATAGGCACGATATCTCAAATGAGGGCCCCTAATCCATATAATAATTTGGATCCAATAATTTTTGGTAAATCTCATTTTTATCATTTAATGAATTTCAATGATAAGCATGTTCGGCGATGTATCTTTGATATACCAGCTATTCCTGACCTTTACCGCAACCAAGTGGAAAAAACAAACTCAACTCAAGCTCTATTTTCCCTTTTGAAAGAAATGCGTGACTGGCAAACTACAGAATGTAACCGTAAAACATCTCAAATCTGGCTACCTTGGCTCGATAGACGTACAGATAGATTCGCAAGACTAGAAAGTGAAAATCTGCTGTAAAAAATATCGAAAAACGCTCGAAAATAGCTTAAAATCGACTGTGGTAGTTTAATCTAGAAAAATACCACTATAACACGTCTAAAATTATCATTATTATAGAAAATACTGCCCTTTTCTAAATTTTTTAACTACTGTAAATACTCCATTTTTATAATCCAATGTAAATAATTTAACACTGACTTTTTGAGACAAAAGTTTAAATGGTTCAACTCTCAATTACTCTGGAAATTTAACATGAAATATAACATGGGCCTAAACTGTATATATACTACTTTTTATTAATCATGTCAATAAAAATCTTATAAACCTTTCACAAATTTCATTCATACATTACGGGGGTCATGGGTGCAAAATGATCTTAAACTGCAACCAATTCAAATCTACCACAAAACAAAAAAAATTGAAAGTATAGCTGAATAATTTAGCGATTGAGCAGTCACGAATTATATTGAAAATATTTTCGCAAAGCTTCAGGATGACCGGAAAATAGCAGGTAAATTTCATTCGAAATAAAAAATTCTACCAAATGACAGCATTTTCAAATTATCTTTTATTTTAGCTTTGTTTTGCTTGTCAATAATGTTATAACCTTTTATTAACATTTTCAAAAGATAATGTTAAGGGGGGTGCCATAAACTCAGCAGACTGGAGTCATTATAACTTTCGAAAATAATAAGTCAGTATATTGTTTTATGCTTATTATAGTTAGTTGAACCGATATAAATATGTTTCAGCTTAACCCTTGGAAGCTCCGCACCACTTAAGTGGTGCTGAAAAATTTAAATCCGCTGAAATTGGATGAAAGAAAAGTCCTTGAAATTTTTTGAGCAAACTCAACATAGAGTTTGCCACGTGGAATCCAAAAATGGCAGTTAAAATTTTCTAGGACGTCTCGTTCAAAATTTATTATATCTTACTTTTTTGACAATTTCTCTCAAAAAACTCTAAAATATGTGCTGCTCAAACAGTTTTACCGATAGATTAAATCTGAAGAACTAAGTTTTTAGGAAAGTCTTTTGAGTATCTTTCAAAAAAACAAAAATAGAATTTCTATCATCGGAACTCTTTTTACTTGTTCGTGAGTGATTTTTTAATTTTTGAGAAAAATTCGAAAAAAAATATGCTTTTATTTTTTCGAAAGTATGTTCAAATGAAAGCAACGGCAACACTGATCAGAAAGTTGGCTTACGTCGAGATAATTTAAATTATAACAAAGGTTGTTTTATAACTTTATTTTGAAATAAATACTTTTTTATTAAATTTTGAAATAGTGATACAAATCTTCAAGTTTCTCTTCTCGGAACTCTTTTGTCATCGAATTATAAAATCGGCAAAAAACTATCTTTTATAACCGACATTTTAACGCCCTCTAACTGCTGAAAACAGGTCTAAAACGAAAATTTGCTGAAAAAAATCAAACAGATGCTTGATTATCCTCATGTCACGCTAAGCGATCAGCTGGCCCGATCGGCGATACTTTCTTTGGATTTCAGCTTGTGCTAAAGAGCTCGGAATTTTTATCTTAACTAACAGATACATTTTTCATTCTCAAAAAATGATTTTGACAGCGCAAACTGTTTGGCGGTTTTTGATCAATCGCTCTGAAATCGTCTTTTGTGAGAAAACAAAAAGTTAGATTAAAATCTATTAAAAAATTGTGAACGCCAAGGTCAGAATTAGTGAGAATAGAAGAACGAAATGATTATGTTAATCTTTATGTTTTCGATGGCAAGTAAGTGATTAAACCCAAATTTTTGCTGCTCAGTTTTGACAAATTTTTTTAAAAAATTTACATATCTGATTAAGTATTTTTTTTGATTTGAGTCTTTTGTTTAAAATGGGACATTTTTTTTCAGAAATGTGGTTTTTTGGTGATAAGCGGATACATTTTGTTATTCTCTCAAACATAATTTTTCTACAAACTCAATTTTTTTGCGTTTTTTGATCAATCGCGCAGCTTATGTCTATTTACGAGAAAACGAGAAGAAAGATTCAAAATGGAAAAAAATTGTGAAGCCAAGGTCCAATGAGTGCGAATAGAGAAAGAATGTTTTTGAAAATCCTGTTTCATGAGAAGTAAGTGACAGCCATCTTGCTGCTCAGTTCGGCGATTAATAAAAATTTTTAATATATGATTGATTACCTCGCTAAGTTGGCTATCTATAAAAATAAGATAATTCACGGCTTTTTATAAATGTAGTTTATCCGTAATGAGGGCTCAAAGTTGCCCCACTTAAGTGGTGCAGGAGCCTTTGCGAATAAAACAATTTGGAGCTTCCAAGGGTTAATACAATTATTTTTTTCATTTTAGGAAAGATTTGAGTCGAGTTTTCATTTTTGAATTGTAAAAATTTCAAAAATTCAAACTATTATGAAAAATTTCCGCATTTTCGTCCAAAATTTTTTTTGTTTGTTTATTTAAATTTTTGGGTAAAAACCAAAAAAATAGCCACTTTAACTTTTTTCATGGATTCCTACATATTTTCTGACAGCTGTTTGAAAAATCATAAAGTTTTTATTCTTCATTTTTATCGACTTTTTTAGAAATATCATAAAAATTTTCCGCAAATCATGTCCAAAATCTTGAATTTGTGATTTTTCGAATTCCCAATAAAAAATCAGGTAGAATCACTGATTTAATTTTTTTGTATCTATTAAATTTCCGTATGTCAACTAATGAGTTGGTTGCGCGATTATCATTTCTAAACTATCGATGAAATTTTTAACACTTGGCTNTTCAGCCGATAAGTGCCATTTGGCACTAAGTTTATAAAAATTTTATGCTAGCAAAAAATTCCCAATAGAATTTTGGGTGTAAAAGACGCCATTTCCGCAGATAGTATGAACATTTCTCTACTTTTAGCCATTTTTGACCATTTTTCATGGAAAAAAAACTTTGATATTTAAGAAATTTTTTACTCTGCAGAATTAAAACAAGACTTTTAAACGCATTACACCTGACAATGTTTGAAGTTTATTAATATCGTCTTGAAAGAAAATTCTATAGTCTGGTTAAGTTGGAAATGGATGTACAGTGAAAAGTGGATTTTATTATTTTCACAGATAATTAGTTATGTTAAAAAAATTAAAAATATAAACATTCCCATGAATGAACACTTTTATTGTAAATATAAAAAAAATTCACATTTTTTTTATATATGGCTCTGAAAAAATGTACTAATCTGCAGGAATTATGGCACCCCCTTAAATAAAATAGGAGTTGACATTTTTGGTCGGCAAAATTTTTGGTCGACTTTTTCAAAAATGCCTATCTTTTTTCATAATTTTTTCTTAAAGAGCATCATAATCAACACTGTATTGACAAAACGGGTTAAGCGGCGTCAGTTGGCAGATCGTGACTATTTGAAGGATCTGAAAACGCGGAATACTACCACAAATCAAAATCCCGAATTGCAGAAAACACCTATTTCGTTTGCTGAAATTTTAGCGGCCAACCAATCAAATGCTCGGATTCCACACTTTTCAAAATAGACACGAACTGTCGGTTAAGGGCTCTTAATTCATATATGTAGACTCAGATGAGTAACTTAATTGACTAAATAGTTTCATTTTGTCTTAAAACGAAGAACATACAGTGAAGTTTTCGAAGCATCAATTTTTGTGAGTACTGTACAGTGTACACCAATTGATTTTTGAAAAGAGTCGAATCGAAACAAACAGTTTGCTATTTCTACTTTAAATGTTTAAAAACATTATTAATTGGAAATTAAAAAGGAAAAGATACATTAATCTCGTTGGCTTTTAAAAAATTAATTCAATTTAATAAAAATATTATATAAACGTCAAAAATCGTCAAAAATGAAGATTCAGTTTTAGGCCTGGTAGTTGCTGGTGGTCAGAATTCTGACCAGTCAATAAAACACACCCTGTTTGTATTGTTAAAACTTCATATTAATTTATTTGAATTTAATGAAGATGCACTCAATTTACTATAAATATCATATTCAATTTTTATGCAATTGGTTCCTGGAACCGGTGGTTTATGGAAAGCAAACTTATTACAAGGGAGGCCAAATATTGCCCAAAATTTGGGCACTTTCGGCGATACTGGGACAGAAATAATATAATTCTGTTGAAAAATTGAACGCTCGTCGGCGTTCGAAATGACGTCATAATAAGATTTTTTTAATTAAGTAAGAAGTTTTACAATAGGTCCAAAAAAATTTAAATACAAAAATGTGTATAATTACGAACTCCAAGAACACGATCAAAAAAATTCGAAAAAGAGTATTTTACCATCGACGGGTATCATTAAAACAATGAGTCTTTCTAATTGTTCAAAAGATAAAAAAATGTATTTATATCTAAAATTAAATAGTTAAAGATTGTTTAAAAATGACAAAATTAGTGCTCATGATAAAAGTGATTCAATGAATTTTCTGCAAAATGCACTGCGAAAACTATTGGATCTTTTTTGTTTTGCCGAACAACACCTACTTTCTATTGTAAACCCAAAAAATTTTTGTAACAATTGGTGAAAATTTATTTAGAAAGTTTATTTTTATACATGTGGACATTTGTTTGGTCTGAGCAGGGATTTATGTTCTTGACTTTGTCTGTCAAACACCTGACACCGCCATTTAAAAGAACTCACAATCTGAATTTCCAAAGGATGTGTAGATAAATGGATCTCTATTCCGTATGCGGTCGAGAAGCTCGATTTAAATGATGTTCAATGTGTGGCGATGATTGGCTTAGGTGAACTCTCTTTTGCTGGAAGTTGCAGCCAATCAGCTGACTGTATCATTGCCGAAACTTAGCATCATTCCGGCTTTTCAACCGCATTCGGGGTAGAGATCCATACTCAACACAGAAAATCGTTTGTTGAATTTATTTCTTCTACTGTAAATTGTCAACAAAAGGTTTCAGTTAAGATAAAAAAGACTCTCTAATACAGCACAATGTGTTGAGCACATGTATCCCATATTAAAATACTGACCGTTATTTCCAAAAAATATTTGAATATTAACCCCCACCTGCAAGAGATGTTCTACCTCGTACCTGCACGGTTGTGTTTCAGATCGCACACGTAGTATTTGCTTATGATCAAAAAATGCAGATCTCAAAAATACAGCTTTGTAGCTTTTTCGATTTTGACATAATATTCATGGTGTCTAAATTTGGACATTCTTATCATCACCAGGTGATGCCAAGCGTGATAATTAATAACGTCAAAATATTTCCCTCCGACAGTAACCCATAAAAGGATATTTGTACATTGTAGATTATCAGTATATCCATTATTATCCCCGGGTCACTTTAAAAACTGATTCCCTATTCTTTTAACAGGCAAATAAGTTTTTAAAGTGACCCGGGGATAATAATGAATATGGCTTCACTGCTGTTTTAACTGCATAAAACAAGTAATTGCATCCAAATAATGCATTTCCGGTCTAAAGATAAATTTCTGAAACTTACCAAAATTCTTGAAATTAAAAATAAAGGGAACTTTCTGGGGTCTGGTGACCAGACTCTGGTCCGATATCCTGCCGGCCAAACTGACATATCTACATGATACATATTTTTGGTCTCTGTGATTCGAAAAACACTCGTGCAGTTCGGGGTTAATATACCAATGCTCTTTTATAAAAACACACCATCCCAGTTTGAACATACTGTATGTAACATTTACATACAGAAAGACAAAAACTTTTGAATAGTGATGAAAACACTGAAACATTTTTAATTGCAGAGTGAATTTTCTCAAGCCAATTGTTATTAAAAATAATTTTAAATCAAATTGGAATCGACATAATGAGATCGGATCGAATTATCATTACCATGTAGCCTATAATAGGCTGCCTATTATGACAATAAAGAGTTTTCTATTGTTCGTTATTCATGATTCGTGAACTTTAGGTGTTTTCTGCAGCGGTATTACTTTCTGAACCAATTCGTAGTAATCGCGTGGACTGTAATTTTCTCTGATGCACAGTGACAGCATCATGCACTGTCACAATTTTACTACCGATTTAAAGTATTATTTATTTACCGCATGTGTTGTTTTGTACAAAAAAAACTTTCAAATCGAAACTTTTGATATTTGATTTTCAAGCTGATAATATTGTTGTAAGTTGAGAAAATTAAACATAAACAAATCCAGTCTCTAGAGTTTTCGAATGAAATACAAATTCACGCAAACTGGAGTTTTTCTCGTAAAAGTTTTCGCTCAAAAAATTAATATTTCAGAAAATATTGTTTTTGGTACAAATTGGTATTTCTCTACGGCCGCGCTATTGATTGTGGTATACGGTATGCCATGATATAACACGAGGTTAAATTCAAGTATTATCAAGTTAACGCGAGGAAAGAAAAAAGATCAACCACCAAACACGAATTTCCAAAGAGTCAATAATAATCCAGTGAAAAAACAGAATTAACTTCAAGCTGGTTGTTATAAACTTCATGTTTTTCCAACGTAAAAAATTAATTAAAATTCATCTCAAACATAAACGACTGCAGAAAACGATCACATAAACTAATGTTGCCGCTATGTACTGGCCACAACATCTTGAGTTTTTAGTTTACACAAATCGAACTGCCAATTTTGATTGTTGTTTAAAATTACCAAATTAAAAAGTTAACCCCCTAGGACAACCTCCCCGAAAAACTATCCAAGTCAAAAATTTTGTACAAGAATCTTTGGCTTGTATATACTTTTTTTAACAGTTTTTTATACAGTCGCTTCCTGATTTGAACAAATTCCGATAACAAAAAACTACTAGTAAGGGAATTTCAACCAGTTCAGAAAATAATTTTTTACGAAAGACTAGCTCTGCTTTTAAATCTATAATCATGATAAGTAAAATGAAGAAAGTTTAATCTTCTATCCTTTTTGATATCTCAAAACCCATAATAGTTCAAGGAAATTTATAAAAAAGTATTAAAAAGTCCTCTTTGAGATTTTTTTTGAATTCTGCGTTAAGGACTTTAATAAATATACAAGCATTATAAATTTCTTGTTTGCAAATATGTTTTAGATATGATTAAGATGACGCATGTGAAAGTAATAAATATGAAAGATCTTTATTTCATATCAATCATTGTAAAAGTGAAGTTCAAAGTGATTTTTTAATATGTCAGTTGAAAATATGTCTCCACTGGAAAAAACTAACTCAAGTCGAGCATCTTGTCGATTTTGTGCTAACGAAATACCTGATAAATTTCAACGCAGAAAAATTATTATTCAAAAAAAATGAATCTTAGCAACCATTTTATAGGTAAAACTTTCACTTTTAATCTCAGAAAAAATGATAATCATTTATAGAGTTAATGCATTCGTGAATCATTAGTAGTTCAATAGTTCAAGTATTTGGTTTGCACAAAACGAACGAGAGGCTCGACTCGAGTAAGCTTTCTCTGTCGCGAGTCGCGACTCTCTGGCAGAGTCTCTGCCCTACAAAATCGAACGGTCATCTCAGATTCGAGCTTGACTTTCAAAAGGATATGGTGGGGCTCTTTTAAAACCCTGAATCTTATTGATCCGACTCAGGGCCATACGATGAGTCCCTAAAATCACGTAAAACATCGTAATAAAAACTACATTTATTACTTAACTGATTATGAATAATATCATAAATCACGGGTCAGTAGTATACTATTACAAATATTTCTCAACATTTCAAACCAAATTGCAAGGCACATCTCAAAAAATTAGATTGTACATCACCTTACAACTGAACACCTCGGCAACAACAGCGGGGTCATAAGATGTTGGAACTGCATTTTAAACTTTATATTTTGCAACTTTAAATCTTTTTTATAAAATTATACTTTTATCGAAAAAAAACCGTTTTTAATTAAGACAAATTCCAAAGAATACAAATTGTTTAACGTAAGGAGACCTTAATTACTTTTGAATCACAAAATATTTCTCAAAAATTTCTGAAAAAATTGAAATTGTAGAAAATTTTTTCTAGAGAAGATGGGAATTTTTTGTTCACGCCATTATTTTTCTCATAACTGCTTTACTCAGAAAAATGTTCAATAGCAAAACACCCATAAATGTCGCTCCGTTTACCCTCTTAAGGGGTAGTGGTCGCAAAAATGTACTTTTGTACTCCCACTTTA
>SCLH01002089.1:155478-171423 GCA_004367855.1 Oikopleura vanhoeffeni
AAGCAACGACAACATGACAGAAAGTTGGCTTACGTCGAGATAATATTTGAGTCTTAGCGGTTAAATTATAACAAAGGTTGTTTTATAACTTTATTTGAAATAAATACTTTTTATTAAATTTTGAAATAGTATACAAATCTTCAAGTTACTCTTCTCGAACTCTTTTGTCATCGAATTATAAAATCGGCAAAAAACTTTCTTTAAACCGACATTTTAACGCCTCTAGCTGCTGAAACAGAGTCTAAAACGAAAATTTGCTGAAAAAAATCAAACAGATGGCTGCATTATCCTCATGTTCACGCTAAGCGATCATTCATTCTCAAAAATGATTTTTGGCAGCGCAAACTGTTTTGCGGTTTTTGATCAATCGCTCTGAAATCGTCTTTTGTAGAAAACAAAAAGTTAGATTAAAAATCTATTAAAAATTGTGAACGCCAAGGTCAGAATTAGTGAGAATGAAAACGAATGATTATGTTAATCTTTATGTTTTCGATGGCAAGTAAGTGATTAAACCCAAATTTTTGCTGCTCAGTTTCGACAAATTTTCTTAAAAAATGTTACATATATGATAAGTATTTTTTTGATTTGAGAGTCTTTTGTTCTAAAATGGGACATTTTTTTTCAGAATGTGGTTTTTTGGTGATAAGCGGATACATTTGTGTCATTCTCAAAACATAATTTTTTACAAACTAATTTTTTGCGTTTTTTTGATCAATCGCGCAGCTTTCGTCTATTATGAGAAAACGAGAAGAAAGATTCAAAATCGAAAAAAAATGTGAAAGCCAGGTCCTAATGAGTCGAATAGAGAAAGAATGTTTTTGAAATATTCCTGTTTTGATTACCTCGCTAAGTTTGGCTATCCTATACAAAAATAAGATAATTCACACGCTTTTTTAAAATGAGTTTATCCGTAATGAGGGCTCAAAGTCGCCCACTTAAGTGTGCAGGAGCCTTGTCGAATACAACAATATTGGAGCTTCGAGGGTTAATACAATATTTTATTCATTTTAGGAAAGATTTGAGCTCGAGTTTTCAATTTTGAAATTGTAAAATTTCAAAAAAATTCAAACTATTATGAAAAATTTCCGCATTTTCGTCCAAAATTTTTTTTGTTTGTTTATTTAATTTTTGGGTAAAAACCAAAAAAAAGCCACTTTAACTTTTTTCATGGATTCCTACATATTTTCTGACAGCTGTTTGAAAAGATCATAAAGTTTTTATTCTTCATTTTTATCGACTTTTTTAGAAATATCATAAAAATTTTCCGCAAATTGTCCGAAAATCTTGAATTTGTGATTTTTCGAATTCCAATAAAAAATCAGGTAGAATCACTGATTTAATTTTTTGTATCTATTTAAATTTCCGTATGTAACTAATGAGTTGGTTGCGCGATTATCATTTCTAAACTATCGATGAAATTTTTAACACTTGGCTCTCGTCCGATAAGTGCCATTTGGCACTAAGTTTTAAAAATTTTATGCTAGCAAAAATTCCCAATAGAATTTTTGGGTGTAAAAGACGCCATTTCCGCAGATAGTATGAACATTTCTCTACTTTTAGCCATTTTTGACATTTTCATGAAAAAAAACTTGATATTAAGAAATTTTTTACTCTGCAGAATTAAAACAAGACTTTTAAACGCATTACACCTGACAATGTTTGAAGTTATTAATATGTCTTGAAAGAAAATTCTATAGTCTGGTAAGTTGGAAATGGATGTACAGTGAAAAGTGGATTTTATTATTTTCACAGATTAGTTATGTTATTAAAAAATTAAAAAATATAAACATTCCATGAATGAACACTTTTATGTTAAATATAAAAAAAAATTCACATTTTTTTTATATATGGCTCTGAAAAATGTACTAATCTGCAGGAATTATGGCACCCCCTTAAATAAAATAGGAGTTGACATTTTGGTCGGCAAAATTTTTGGTCGACTTTTTCAAAAATGCCTATCTTTTTCATATTTTTATTAAAGATCATCAAATCAACACTGTATTGACAAACGGGTTAAGCGGCGTCATTGGCAGATCGTGACTATTTGAAAGATTCTGAAACGCGGAATACTCACAAATCAAAATCCCGAATTGCAGAAAACCCTATTTCGTTTGCTGAAATTTTAGCGGCCAACCAATCAAAGCTCGGATCCACACTTTTCAAAAATAGACACGAACTGTCGGTTAAGGGCTCTTAATTCATATATGTAGACTCAGATGAGTAACTTAATTGACTAAATAGTTTCATTTTGTCTTAAAACGAAGAACATACAGTTGAAGTTTTCGAAGCATCAATTTTTGTGAGTACTGTACAGTGTACACCCAATTGATTTTTGAAAAAGTCGAATCGAAAAAACAGTTTGCTATTTCTACTTTAAATGTTTAAAACATTATTAATTGCAATTAAAAAGGAAAAGATAAATTACTCGTTGGCTTTTAAAAATTAATTCAATTTAATAAAATATATTATATAAACGTCAAAAATCGTTCAAAATGCAAAGATTCAGTTTTAGGCCTGGTAGTTGCTGGTGGTCAGAATTCTGACCAGTCAATAAAACACACCCTGTTTGTATTGTTAAACTTCATATTAATTTATTTTGAATTTAATGAAGATGTCACTCAATTTACTTCGAATACAATTTATCATATCTCAATTTTTATTGCAATTTGTTCCTGGAACCGGTGGTTTACTGGAAGCAAAATATACAAGGGAGGCCAAATATTGCCCAAAATTTGGCACTTTCGGCGATTACTGGGACAGAAATAATATAATTCTGTTGAAAAATTGAACGCTCGTCGGCGTTCGAAATGACGTCATAATAAGATTTTTTAATTAAGTAGAAGTTTTACAATAGGTCCAAAAAAATTTAAATACAAAAATGTGTAAATTACGAACTCCAAGAACACATCAAAAAAATTCGAAAAAGTATTTTACCATCGACGGGTATCATTAAAACAATGAGTCTTTCTAATTGTTCAAAGATAAAAATGTATTTATATCTAAAATTAATAGTTAAAGATTGTTTAAAAATGACAAAATTAGTGCTCATGATAAAAGTGATTCAAATGAATTTTCTGCAAAATGCACTGCGAAAACTATTGGATTTTTTGTTTTGCCGAACAACACCTACTTTCTAATTGTAAACCAAAAAAATTTGTAACAATGGTGAAAATTTATTTAGAAAGTTTATTTTTATACATGTGCATTTGTTTGGTCTGAGCAGGGATTATTTCTTGACTTTGTCTGTCAAACACTCTGACACCGCCATTTAAAAAACTCACAATCTGAATTTACCAAAGGATGTGTAGATAAATGGATCTCTATTCCGATGCGGTCGAGAAGCTCGATTTTAAATGATGTTCATGTTGGCGATGATTGCTTAGTGAACTCTCTTTTGCTGAAGTTGCAGCCAATCAAGCTGATGTTCATCTACGCGGACACTTGCATGCTTCGCAGCACGTCTATTCCATAAGCACCGCTATCGGGTAGGAGATCCATACTCAACACAGAAAATCGTTTGTTGAATTTATTTCTTCTACTGTAAATTGTCAAAAAGGTTTCAGTTAAGATAAAAAAGACTCTTAATACAGCACAATGTGTTGAGCACATGTATCCAATTAAATATGACCGTTATTTCCAAAAAATATTTGTATTAACCCCCACCTGCAAGAGATGTTCTACCTCGTACCTGCACGGTGGTGTTTCAGATCGCACACGTAGTATTTGCTTATGATCAAAAAATGGAGGATCTCAAAAAAACAGCTTGTAGTCTTTTTTGATTTCTGAATTCATGTGTGTCTAAATTTGGACATTTTATTATCACCAGGTGATGCACAGCGTGAAACTTAATACGTCAAAATATTCCCTCCGAACAGTAACCCATAAAAGGCATATTTGTACATTGTAATTACAGATTATTAGTATATCCATTATTACCCGGGTCACTTTAAAAACTGATTCCTCATTCTTTTAACAGGCAAATAAGTTTTTAAAGTGACCCGGGATAATTAATGAACTATGGCTTCACTGCTGTTTTAACTGCATAAAACAAAGTAATTGCATCCAAATAATGCATTTCCGGTCTAAAGATAAATTTCTGAAACTACCAAAATTCTTGAAATTAAAAATAAAGGAGACTTTCTGGGGTTCTCTGGTCCCATATCCTGCCGGCCAAACCTACATACATATTTTTGGTCTCTGTGATTCGAAACACTCGTGCATTTCGGGGTTAATATACCAATGCTCTTTTATAAAAACACACCATCCCAGTTTGAACATACTGTATGTAACATACATACAGAAAGACAAAAACTTTTGAATAGTGATGAAAACACTGAAAGATTTTTAATGCAGAGTGAATTTCTCAAGCCAATTGTTATTAAACATAAATTTTAAATCAAATTGGAATCGACATAATGAGATCGGATCGAATTATCATTAGCATGAAGCCTATTATAGGCTGCCTATTATGACAATAAAGAGGTTTCTATTGTTCGTTATTCATGATTCGTGAACTTTAGGTGTTTTCTGCAGCGGTATTACTTTCTGAACAATTCGTAGTAATCGCGTGACTGTAATTTTCTCTGATGCACAGGACGCATCATGCACTGTCACAATTTTACTACCGATTTAAAGTATTATTTATTTACCGCATGTGTGTTTTGTACAAAAAAAACTTTCAAATCGAAACTTTTGATTGATTTTCAAGCTGATAATATTGTTGTAGTTGAGAAAATTAAACATCAACAAATCACTCTCTAGAGTTTTCGAATGAAATACAAATTCACGCAAACTGGAGTTTTTCTCGTAAATTTTCGCTCAAAAAATTAATATTTCAGAAAATATTGTTTTTGGTACAAATTGGTATTTCTCTACGGCCGCGCTATTGATTGTGGTATACGGTGATGCCATGATATAACACGAGGTTAAATTCAAGTATTATCAGTTAACGCGAGGAAAGAAAAAAGATCACACCAAACACGAATTCCAAAGAGTCAATAATAATCCAGTGAAAAAACAGAATTAACTTCAAGCTGGTTGTTATAAACTTTCATGTTTTTCAACGTAAAAAATTAATTAAAATCATCTCAAACATAAACGACTGCAGAAAACGATCACATAAACTAATGTTGCCGCTATGTACTGGCCACAACATCTTGAGTTTTTAGTTTACACAAATCGAACTGCCAATTTTGATTGTTGTTTAAAATTACCAAATTAAAAAGTTAACCCCCTAGGACAACTCCCCGAAAAACTATCCAAGTCAAAAATTTTGTACAAGAATCTTTGTCTTGTTATATATTTTTTTACAAGTTTTTATTACAGTCGCTTCCTGAGTCTTGAACAAATTCGATAACAAAAAACTACTAGTAAGGATTTCAACCAGTTCAGAAAATAATTTTTTACGAAAAGACTAGCTCTGCTTTTAAATCCTATAATCATGATAAGTAAAATGAAGAAAGTTAATCTCTATCCTTTTTGATATCTCAAAACCCATAATAATTCAAGGAAATTTATAAAAAAGTATTAAAAGTCTCTTTGAGATTTTTTTTGAATTCTGCGTTAAGGACTTTAATAATATACAAGCATATAAATTTCTTGTTTGCAAATATGTTTTAGATATGATAAGATGAACGCATGTGAAAGTAATAAATATGAAAGGTCTTATTTCATTTCAATCATTGTAAAAGTGAAGTTCAAGTGATTTTTTAATATGTCAGTTGAAAATAATGTCTCCACTGAAAAAACTAACTCAAGTCGAGCATCTTGTCGATTTTGTGCTAACGAAATACCTGAAAATTTCAACGCAGAAAAATTATTCAAAAAAATGAATCTAGCAACCATTTTATAGGTAAAACTTCACTTTTAATCCAGAAAAAATGATAATCATTTGAGTTAATGCATCGTGAATCATTAGTAGTTCAATAGTTCAAGTATTTGGTTTGCACAAAACGAACGAGAGGCTCGACTCGAGTAAGCTTTCTCTGTCGCGAGTCGCGACTCTCTGGCAGAGCTCTGCCCTAAAAAATCGAACCGGTCAGCTCAGATTCGAGCTTGACTTTCAAAAGGATAAGTCTGTGGTGGGTGCGCTCTTAAAACCCTGAACTCTTATTGATCCGACTCAGGGCCATACGATAGTCTCTACCGATAAACACTTAATCTAAAAAATACATTTCTTACTTACTGATTATGAATAATATCATAAATCACGGGTCATAGTATACTATACAAATATTTCTCACATTTCAAACCAAATTGCAAGGCACATCTCAAAAAATTAGATTGTACATCACCTTACAACTCACCGGTGTTGTTTATTGAGGGCGACAGCCGAGGAAACATTAAAAATTCCTACGATGATTTGATTATGAAGACAGTACGAGGGGAGTAACCTGGTATCTTTCGGAAGAAGAGTCATTTGCCCTCAGAAGCTGCCGCTTTTCTAATATCTGACTTGGTTGGTCGATTGGGGACTTATACCTGGCACGGCCCAGACTCTTCGTTATGAGCTCGTCTGCCAGAAACCACAATATCCTTGACAAGTTTCACTGTTGACAAGCACTCTTTCGTAATAGAGACTCCATAACGTCTTATTAACATTATTTGACTTTCCAACATGTCGCAAATGAAATTTTCGAAATGCGCTAACGTTCTCTAACGATGTGAGTGATACGATCATGAACAGTGTGTCTTTGTACTACATCTTTCTACCTCAGCAATCCCCCTGAGTCGCTTAATCGACTTAGTTTTAATATGCAATGTAAAAGTTTTATAAAGTAACAAACTGCAAAAAAATAATGAATACTTTATATTAAGAATATTACGTATTTTGTGAGTTTACGAGAACTCCGGAAACCTCCATAGCATGCTCATGTGGGTGAGAAACTTCTCCTATGCACTTGGGCCGGCGTTGCCGCTCTACTCTTATATCTGACATGTATCGTATGATACCTGTCACATACATTCTTGATTAATAATAGCTGAGCATATGATCTAAAACGTGCGCACAAGCAGAGGGGTGGTCGGCTGCTGGCTACTATATTTTGCTATCGGCGGTCGTCGACCATCTATCATACCCTTGTGTGTAGCATAGTTCGACTCAATAAAAAATCTTAATTTTATTACCTATTTATAATGTAATGTTCATGCGTCTCTGTATTTCTGCTTCTCTCACTCGCCTACTCGCTGTCTCCGAGAAAGTCCCTGTCATGTTGCCTGTTAACCTCACGTTTTGGTTGATCATCACTTCCGGTTTACTAAAAGTTAAATGAACATTTGGAAATATATCTAAATGATTGATTGTCCAGTGAAATCTAAATATATTATTTTTCATAGTCTATACTTACATTTTTGAGATGAGAATTACGAGTCACTTCCGTAAACCGGAAGTGATGAGTCATCAAAATATCACCAAAATTTTCTCGTAAGAAGTTCTACCCAAATTCTTATTTCATTGTTATACTTTCTTATAATCATGAAGTCGTGTAATTGTGGAAATCACGATTATTATGCAATTTTGATGTACCTTTAGGGGTTAAAATTTTTTACGTCACAAATGACGTCCATGAAAGTTATGCTTATCATTTTTAAAGGTGTAAGTTTTACTTTTTTGAGTTCAATTTTATTTTCATCGGTCGGTAAAATTTACTGAGCACCCGCTCGTTATATTTTATTTCACTCAAATAAGGCGCAAACGCGCTGTAAAAACGATTACCAATCACGAGCGTATTTGAAAATTCGCTCGGGCAAAATTTTTTTTTTCGAGAGTTGATAACCCTACTTTATTTTTATTTCAATTTATTACAGGGGGGTGCGCCGTATAGTTAATCGCGTATAGTTGGAACCCGGATAAAACCTACGTAAGCCTCCGCAAAAACCTACGCTTTGAAAATAAATTTATTCGTTCCTGGCGTGCGGCGTATAGTTATAGAAAAAGATAGGGCTTTTTTCAAACGTTCCAGGCAAAAATAGGCGTTTTCACCAGATTTTCAGACCAAGATTCTCCTGTCGGGGCGACAATGAAAAATACTTTTTTTTTAAAAACATGTTCAGATTGACCAATGAAGTGTCGGTATTTCAACAAGTTTAAAAACATGTTTTCAAGTCAATACATATCATGTTACATCTTAGAAATTGTAACGAAAAATTAATTTTAAAATCAACCAAAAATTCTTAACTCTGACCACCCCTTAACTCAACTACATGTATAAACTTAGATACTGTTTAAATGACCAATCAGCAGTGTCTTATTTTTTCTTTGAAATCTTCTTTGAATTCATGTTTTTTTTAATTTACTTAATTTCATTTTTCGATGAAATCAAATTTATAAATACACTAAAAATTCTAGTGCTAGAATATATGTAAAATTACCCCTTAATCACCAAAAATTCTTTCTTTGACCATATTTTAACGCCATTTTAACTCTAGATATTGTACAATGACCCATCAGAGCCATTTTCCAAGAAGTACGCGTATAGTTAGAAAGTACGCGTATATGTCCGAGTTACGCGTATAGTCGGGTTTTGGGCGACGAACTTTCTAACTATACGCCGCACCCCCCTGTATAGGAATTTTAATGTTTCCTGTTCACCTCCAAAAAAAGCACGTGCACTGAACACCTCGCAGACACACAGCGGGTCATAAGATGGTTGGAACTGCATTTTAAACTTTATATTTTGCAACTTTAAATCTTTTTTATAAAATTATACTTTATCGAAAAAAAACCGTTTTTAATTAAGACACAATCCCAGAGTACAAATTGTTTAACGTAAGGAGACCCTTAATTACTTTTGAATCACAAAATATTACTCAAAATTTCTGAAAAAATTGAAATTGTAAAAAATTTCTAGAGAAGATGGGAATTTTTTGTTCAAGCCATTATTTTTCTCAAACTGCTTTACTCAGAAAAGTTCAATAGCAAACACCATAAAAGTCGCTCCGTTACCCTCTTAAGGGGGTAGTGGTCGCAAAATAGTACTTTTGTACTCCACTTACCAGAATACTAAACTACTTCGAAACTTTTGAGAATAGCCCATTCGGTAGATCTATCCTTAATCTACACAAAAATAATCAGACTAATTTTTGGTCGAGCCTGGTGACACCATGCAGCGAATTCTAGAACACCTAATCAAAATTTCAAAATCTATCTCCTCCAAGAGCTCGCATACGATTTCACTCAAACTTGGTATGAACCCGAACACTTAATGGTTGTAATATGATGGTGGGATTTTTTAAATGTCCAACTACATAGTAGTTTTTTCTAGAACTGCAAAAACCGCCTTATTTCAAGATTTACGCTATTCAAAATCTATCTCCTCCTAGGTTACATTTCAGAATGCAGTATAAATTTGGGAAAGATGGAGAAATATGTTTCTTTATTTATGATAGTGCAGAATTTTGGAATTGTGTTGAATTCTAGAAATCGCATTTTAGTTACCGGAAGTGAAATCTTGGAAAATGAAAGTCGTCGGATTTAGTCAAAAGTACCACAAACTGTATAGAGGCATTGGTTTCCACTGGATCAAAAAACTCTGTCTGCTAAGAGCTTTGTAATATTTCGAGTTTTTCTGGTCGAAAAGTGGGTTTCAATGTTTTCCAAAATAAATACTCAGAAAAATACTGTAAAAAAATGAAAATTTCGAACTTTTTTCTGAATTTTTTTTTGTTTTTTTAATAACAAGTTCTGAGTGTTTCCTACCAATTTCGTGCTATTTTTACACCCCAAAGTACCCTTAAAAGAGTGCGACCGCTACCCCTTTAATGTGAAAATTTTTCAAAATGTTATAATTTTTTTTGAAATTTTTATGAATTAAAAAATTAAAATTGGAACTCAAATCTTTCCAAAAATAGATAAAAAAAGAATTTTTACATGCTAGAAATCGTTAAACCGGTTCAGCTAACGATAAGCATAAGAAATATATCTATATTTGGATATACACTCAACCCGGTATTATCCCAGAGCTGTGTAATGTGAGTTTTTGACTATGTCTTTAACTGGAATATAAAGTGGTTTTCAGACGATTTCATAATGATTTTTTTTTATTATTCGACAATTTTAATACCATAATTTCCTATGATAATTGTAATTTTTACTCCGATTTGACCTTTAACGCGCATATAATGATAGACAATCAAAAAATTACAGTTTCTGACTTTATAATCTGGAATTATTGAGAGTTCTAGTTCATTCTAAGGAGCAACAAAAACATCCAGAGAAAATTCAACATGGTGGTTTTCAAGCAAATGTGTAATGATGCAACACAGAAAACTACACAGGAAAGTAGTTCAAAATATGAGATGTTTAGTTAAAAAGCTTGATTATAATTCCATTTTCAAGGTGATAATAGCAATAATTACAGCAAATGGTATTTCTGATAATTTATTGTTTGTAATTCACGATTACTGGAGAAAAAAATTAAAGATCTTAAATGTCCGATTTTTTAAATTTATAATAATATATCCCTTTATCACACTTTTGTTACATTCTGGTCCTTGATAAGCAAACGTAGTGTGTTTAAGTAGGAGAGACCAGCAAACCACAAAAGTGTGATGAAGGGATATGGATTAAGGGGGTACTGGTCGCTGGAATTGACTTTTCCGGATGAGAAATCAGCCTAACCGAGAAACTATGGGACAATTAAGATTAGCCATGTTGTAGATCTACCATTAATCTTGTCAAAACCATTGGTCAATGACTTTTTGTTCCGATACACTCTGACTACGTTACCAGTCCAAGGTGTCCCTCGACCAAATTTCAAAATCTATCTCCTCCCAGGGTTTATTTAGAAAGCAGCTCAAATTATAACATATCCCGTATGACTTATAAACTAAGGTCCTCTTGAAGCGTTTTTTTCAAAAATCTCTTCAGTTTTTTTTTAAATCGCAGAAAACTACCGATTTTTTGCGATTTTCAGCATTTTTTTCACCGAAAATCTATCTCCTCCTAGGTAATAGTTTGGAACCACTCGAATTTGAGCAAACACTAGCACAGAACAAATAGAAACTCCTCTAGAAGCTTTTTTTCGAATTTCGACCCCAAACTCAAAATATAAATTTTTGAAGGTCACGTGAAAAAATTTCCGAAAAAATGTGCTTCGATTTTTTCGAAAGTAGTATCAAAAGAAAACCACGAAAACACTGATCAGAAAGTTGGCTAACGTCAAGGTGAAATTTTCAAGTTTTAGTGGTTAAATTGAAGCAAAAGTTATTTTGAACTTCATTTTGAGAAAAATACTTAGAAAAAAATCGTAAAAACACGAAAATTTCGAAATTTGTTTTGATAATTTGGTCGGTAATACACTTGGTTATCATTTCAAATCAATTTGGACCATTTTCAAAGCCCCAAATGCCTCATAAAACCAGCGACCAGTACCCCCTTAAGGGTGTACCCGTCATGAATTGAGGATCGAACACACAATTTTAATAAATTTATTTTCATTTTTTTTTCTAAAAATAAAAACAATCTGAAACAAAATCGTGGTATTTTTATTCCCATTCTCCGCCAAAAAAGTAATTTTTTCATCATTTTGAAAATATATCGTTTTGGCTTTGAGCATTTTTAATAAAAATTTTCTATCACTATTTAGGGATTTTAAGAAATTCAAGGTTCTTTTTCGGAAAAAAAAATTAACGTTTCGAAAGTAACAACTCTTTGTAAACTCCTAAGCTATTTAATGATGAAGGTTTTGAATTTGTATCTAAAAATCCAGGGAGAAGTAGGTTTTTGCGCGAGACTCTTGAAATAAGCTCAAAAAACTTTTTGTGCGTATTCTAGAACGAATTTATTACAAATTTTGAAAAACGTAACAGCCCTGCGTACGTATTTTATGCTAAATAGAACAATTTGGGCTTTTTNNNNAATAGTTTTTGCAAATTGGTGAGTTTCTATTGAAACAACACCTGGTCAGGAGCTGATAGCATTTGTGATAGCGTCAGTCTGGTAGGGCCTGTCTTCCTCGCGAGTGTAAGCGTGGTCTGGTGAGAGCGTATAGTACAAAACGCCTTCCTCGAATATTAATTGATTGAATTTTAGGGAGTAACCGACGGAAGCTGTATCTCGAGATCCATACATGGTAGAAACTTAATTTGTGTTTCATTCAAAATTTTGTGATCGGTTTGCTTCCGAATCAATAAAAAATTTCGGAATTGACCGAAAAAAATTTCCGAAATTCGAATTTTTCCCCTGTATTTTTTTCAGTATTTATTTTTGAAATATCTATGGACATAATATCTTTCTTTTTCCCCATTTTCAAAAATTAATAGTACGAAATTAAGTGTAATTGTTTAATTTCAATATTNCATTCGCAGAGGAATTTTAGAGCTTAGTGTTAAAGTTGCTAACCTGAAGGCACGTGTCCAAGCTTTAATCAAAATTATTTTTGCACATCAAGCTTAATCTCTCCCCCAATTTTTACCCGAGAATAACTAGAGGAAGGCTTTTTTTTCACCAGACTAACGCTATCACAAAAATCATCTCCCCCTGATGATAAGCCAAAATTGTTCTATTTAAAAAATATTATATATTGTATAAAATAAAATCTGAAAATAAATGCATATCCTAAAAACTCACGGAGGAGAAACTTTTTTAAGACAAAATATAACTCTGTTTTGTAGCTCTTTCCTGATTGGCCAAGCAATCAGTGTTCTTCAATTATATTTTAAGCTGTGAGATTTTTGTCCAAATATAACATTATACCAAACTATTGCCTCTCACAATGTGTAGTATTCAAGATTTTTGCCTCAAAAATCACAAAATCCTCTTTTTTCATGACGGGTTCCCTCTTAGGGGTTGTTGGTGTTAAGAATGCAAGCATTGAAGAAAAAAATTCGATTCTCTAGACTTTGCCTCCGCGAAAGATAAGTAAAACATCGTCCAATCGATGGTCGTGTCGAAATTTTCTGTTGAAAATCACGCTACTGATGCGTGTTTTCTGCCCACAGCATGAATTTGATTGGTTCAAGCCAGAATACCATGAGTGAAGGCGGGTCTCTTCTTCGATGCTCAAGATTTTACATCAGCTGCGAAATTATATCAAATGAACCTATTTTTACTCATAAAAAGCAAAAGAGAATTTTTTTACAACGACCGAAAAACCAGCCTTTGAGAAAACTTCATACTTTGCAAAATATGTTTGTTTAATTTAATGTACAGCAAACATGACCGAGTATATAGAATTTTGCATAACCCTTAGCAAAATTGCTCTTGACTGCTAAAGAACCAAAAGAGATTTTTTTTAACAGGCGAAACACAGTGTTACTTTAAAAAGTCATAATTAAGAAAATATTTTGTTTGATTCAATTTGAAGTAAAATTGATCGAGAATAATCGAATTTCGTGAATAAAGATCATATATTTACCGGGGAACCAGTGAGTCACCCTTGACCAGAATCGAGAAATTTTACTTGCAGTTAAAAGAGTTTTAAAAGTTTTTTCTCTTGTATTTTTATTCTAATTTATTCTAATCTACCCTGTAGTTGCCCGTTACAGTCCAGCTGGAAAAGTGGGCAATTTTCCCAGCAATTCCGACATTCTACACCCACAACTCCTAAAAGGTGCTTTACCGACAGATCGAGACTATTGTAAAAATGCGGAATTCAAGCATTTTTTTTTTTTGTCTGGAACTAGAAAATCATAATTTTGATATCTTTTGGCTTAATTTTATCTGTCTATACACCAGAAAAAACACAAAATGACAATACAGAAAAACTCATGCTGTGATAATAAGTCTTCAAAATTACATTTTTTTCAAAAAATCAGTTCATTCAGGAAGCACAGGGAGTATGAATAAAAAATTAAGTTTGAAAAAATATTTAGGGCAAGATCAATGAACTTTGGAAAGACCACTATCCAAGCGATACAACTTTGTGCAAACTAGAGATACAATGGGCCCTGTCCCAGCCCTATTTCCGGCGAAGTCTTCCGATGTCTTTGGCATGGATAGTGGACTCTATGAAGACTGCCACGCAGAACAAATAGACATTCCTTGCGCGTCAAAGGAGTGCGATGCTGCAACACTGAAAATAACCCAGGAAAGTAGTTAAAAATTTGAGACTTTTGAACTTGTGTACTCAGCATTTATTGATAACCCTATACTCAATTCTCTTCACATGCCACGAAATTGTAATTAGGCTTTTTTGAAAGCCTAAAAAGTTTGGGCCCAAATTTACCAAACAATAACCTAATATTCCGGACAAGATACATAAACTTTGGAAAGATAAATTTCCAGACGACTCAAAGATGTGCAAAATCGGTGACATGGCCTTCGTTCCAGCCCTTTTCCCATCCGATGTCTATTCAGACTGCAATGTAAATCAAATACACGTTCCTTGCGATTCCTCAGCAATGAATTCAACTGGGTCAATGTTTACGGCTTTACTGTTTTTCTTGTTGATGAAATTCATCAAGAATTGAACTTATAAATGCCTTTTTTATCATAAAATATTATAAAACGCGAATTCATGTCATAATGGTTATTCCTGACCATGTATGGAGATAAAAACACTACCCCTATACGCGCAATCGTCTATATTTTCATAAAAAAAAACATCGAAATAAAATTTTGAAAATTTGTTTCTAGAGCCTCACTTTGCGATGACCACTCCCTTCAACTGTAAAATCGTCTGTCGTAGAAAATCGTTATTCATAATGAATAATTCATTCGAAAAAAGACTTGCTCTCATAGTTGCAAGTTGCTGTGTTCTTAAATCAAGAATCATAATCTGTACAATGAAGAAAGTTCAAACTTTCACCGTTTTTGATATTTCAGAAACCATAATAATCCAAGGAAATTTATGGAAAGCTTTAAAAGTACGCTTGAGTAAATTTGAAAAATATGTTGCAGATATAATGAAAATGACGCCTGTGAAAAGTGTAAGTGAAATATGTATTATGGTTTATCAATTATTTTAGAAGTAAAGTTGAAAATATTTTTCGATATACTGTATATGACAGTTCATAATATGTCTTCAGTGGTTTTTATTTCGAGTCCTCGGCTTGTTATTTTCAAATCGTTCGCACCTTCTAGGCCATCAATTGATTTTTCATTTACGAGTTCGTTTAATTTTTCATCAAATAGTGTCAGTTGAGACGAACTTAAAATTCGGCTGCTTCGTTGAATAATATTTACGCATTTCGGATCCATTCGTGATGCATGAAACAAATAATATTCAGCTAAAGTAAAACAATTATTCACATCGTCAGCTTGTCCTACGCAATTTCACGATTTTTAGCTAATTACTTCAAGTTCAAATATCGCCAAAAAAACCGAGTATCGACAAATTTTTTGGATTTTTTTTTTACAAATTACTTTGTGGGCGTAATGAATGAGGTCATTTTCAAGATTGAATTTCCCAAATTTATTTTTGCATCTTATATTTGATTTCGTTTGGTGAAGTACTTAACTCTACACATTTTGGTGATTCAATTCGTTACAAACTGCTGTAAAACTCCTTTTAATATTGAAACATTGTTCGACATATGACGTTGTTTCTAACAGAGTATCAAATGGAACGGAACGCGTTCCGCGTGGAACGGGTTCGCGAAATGGACGAACGCGACCCCCGTCCTTCGGAATCTCAGCGTTCCGTTTTATTTTTTTTCAAAATTCTAGATTTACATTTCTATAAATATTTATATATTTTTTAAATTTCATTTACACGTTTTGAAATGAAACGTAAAGAGAGAACGACAATAAATCAAGAAAGGGTGACTTATATTTTTCAGGTTCATATTTTATATCGAAGAACCTGCCTAGTGTAATTTTTATGTTGATCGTCATAGTGTGTGACTTCAGAAGGGTAAATTTCATAGCTAATAAAAATAATTAATTATTAGTTTTTCATATTTTCTTAAAAACCTTTCAATTTCAAATGCACTTAAATTTTTTAATATTACAGGTTGAATTTTATGGTTTGGGTTTTTTTGCAGGGTCACTGCGGCCTGATATAA
>SCLH01002090.1:1232-22066 GCA_004367855.1 Oikopleura vanhoeffeni
TAGTATGTTTTTTTCGTTGGAAAATCGTAAGACGATTGGGGAGAATCCACTGATAAATTAAGAAGAATTCTCCTCGCCCTTCCTCAATTTCCCCCCCCCCAAAAAAGACATACTGTATTTTAAATAATTATGAAAATACCTAACCGTGTGAGCACAACACCTTTATAAAGGTGACTGCATATTTAAAATTATCTTAAATATGCAAAAAACCATTGTAGAATTGTCTCCTTCGAAAACATTATGAAAAATTTTGCAAGGATTTCAAAAAAGTGACTTATTTGTTTTTTGGANGTTCACTCACCTTGTATTTCTTGGAAAACCATACATTTTTAACAATGACATATAAGTTACAAATTTACAAGTGAAACTTTGGCTATTTAAAGCTTGTCTCAGATTTGAAATATGATATCTCGATCACTTACAAAACAATTATTCATATCGCCGCGCCTCAAAATATATGCAGCAAAATGTGAAAAATATTGCTAATCATCTGATAACTTAAAATCAGTACCACCTTATGTTCTACACTTGATCGATTTGTCTTTGTCGGCTTTATTTGGGTTAAATTGCCGTTCAATGTTTTCGGAAAATAATTTTTTGAAAAATAATTGTTTTTCATTATTTTGAGTTTCATAAAAATCACTTGTGAAAAAATTATTCTTCGTATAGAGACTGCAGAAAAAATAAACTTATATCAAAAAAATCCTGAAATACTTTTCTAAAAATTGGCTTCCTCGAAATTTTGCGGTGATTCCGAAAAAAATACTCATTTTTTTGAGATATTTGGTTCGAATATTACGGGGAGTTGATTTTTTGAGATTTTTCGCCGAAGTTTCACTTCCGGGAAAATTATTTCGAAACAAGACATCAAATACAAATGTGAAATAAGCCAGTTTTTAGGAAAGTGTTTTGTGCATACAAAACACTTAACAGTGAAATTTAATGGTATCTTGGGACAGATATTTTTCTTTGGAAGTGGAATTTCAAAATTTTCAATTTTAGTATTCCATGAGAGAAATTATTTATTATAAACATTAATTTAATCAATCAAAATAATAATAAAAAGTATATTGATCTGCTTTTATTTCGAAAATTAGCCATTTTTCGATGAAATTTGTGATTTTTTCATCATTTTTTTTTACTTTTCAAGAAATAACTTTAGATTGGTGATATATACACGTAGATCTAATCGTATTAAAGTGTGACGNAAAGTGTTTTGTCCATGGTTGACACTCAAAACAAAGATTAATTGGTATACAGGAACAGATATTTTTTTTCAGAAGTGATATTTCAAAATTTAATTCGAGCAATTAAATATTGTCCACAGAGTCACTTGATTAGTATATCGACCCAGAAATAATATCAGAAGTGTACTGATCTGCTTTTATAGGGGAAAATAACCATTTTTTATGAAAAATTGTGATTTTTTCATCAAAAATTTAGATCTGTTTAGAAATAATTTTTGATTTATTATATATAAATCAAATCAGAAAAAACGATAACATATGTCAGATCCTTGTGCATCGATTCCAATACCACAATAATTTGTGAACACTACTGTGAGCTTGTATCACGTTATATGCTGTACCTTGCTTTTATCAGTGAATTTTCTAGAACTAAAAATCAAAATTCTAGATTATCAAATGTCGGATGCTAAAAAATATCGTTTGAACTTCCCTATGCAAAAAAAATTGAAACTCTAACTACCTTGGGCTTTTTGTAATACGCGCTTGGAAAGGCTTCGGTGCCTTAGCGGAAATTTTTGGCTGTGCTCACACGGGTTAACAAGGTTAAACGATTTTGACGAAATCAAATATAACCGTATCTTTATAAAAGCTTAATGAGTTGAATAAATAAAATTGCGCCTTATTGAATTTAATTAAAATATTATATAAAAGATCGCGAAAAATTTTCGAAATCAATATTGCATTTTTGGTTGACTTTCCAAAAATAACCCAACTTTATTTCATGGTTAAAAAAAATAGGTTTTTATTTTTCTCGACGATTACTTATGTTCTTTTGAACTGTTCCTTATCATCTAAAACGTCCAATTTGTTTTTAATTTCCTTAGCCATAATATGGCATGTCTCGCAATAAATTTGGCGTGAAATACCGAGTGGGACTTCGCTTATTGCCGCGGCAAGGCCCAAAATTAGCGACAACAGTTTCATACTTAATCGCTTTTCTCTAATATTTTATGAAAAGTATAAATTTTAATGACTTTCGTTTTTGTGACGTGTTAAAGCCACGCAAGAATATTACACAAAAATAAAGATAAAGATAATATGATGCTGAATAGCCTAGGGGTTTAGATTATTCAAGCGAAAACTAGCAGGAGATAATTATGGTCCAATTTATTGACTCTTTTTAAAGGAATATTTCCCGGGATTAAATTCGTGATTGACATCGAAGGATATTGACTTATCAGCTTAAAAAACCGGGCTTACATTTAAAGTCGCTAGAATTTTTGCATTTTNAAAAAATTAATAAAAAGTTATCAAATGTGAAGAAGAAAATAAAGAACTCTCTCATTTTTGCCGATTCTCACAAACAAGTGCATAAGTAACACGAATTTAAGGTCAATTTGGCATTTTTGAATGTAATATTAAACCGTCACCAATTTGGGTGAACAATCTGCAAAAAAAAATTTATGTTTTTATAAAATTTTCTTCATAAAAATGAAAAAAGATCTATTTTTGATAACGAAGTTCAAGCCCAATATAAAGTTCACCGTAGAGGCCTGTGAGTACCCTCAAAATAATCGGAAAGGTCGACTTTCTGATGAAAATATTAGCAACTATGAGTCAATTATGAACTGAACGGTCACTAAAGAGCGAAAAATCGTCAAAATTTTGAGATTTCACAGGGGAATTGTTGCTCTCTGGCGACCTTTCAGTACATAATTGACCCATACTAACTATGGCATAGTTGCTTATATTTTCATCATGAAAATAACGGTAATTTGATATACGGTACACAATATACGGTATTTTGAAAAAGTACTCAAATTACATAAAAAAAACTTTGGGGAGGAACTTCAAACGTTTTTAAGATTTTTTTNAAAAAAAGAACTATTTTTGATAACAAAGTTAAAGCCCAATTTTACCCTCAAATAATCGGAAAGGTCGACTTTCTAATGAAAATATTAGCAACTATGAGTCAATTATGTACTGAACGGTCACTAAAGAGCGAAAATGGTCAAATTTTGAGATTTCACAGGGGGACACAATATACGGTATTTTGAAAAAGTACTCAAATCACATAAACAAAAACTTGGGGAGGAACTTCAAACATTTTTAAGTTTTTTTCATTATTACACCAAAGTCCGAATAAAATCACGTAATGAAATAATTCAAAAATAAAGTTTGGTATATTTCATTAATTAATTCTTATTTCTTATAAAATAAGATCACGTGACGTTTTTGGAAAATATCATTATGTCCAAAACTCTTAAATTAGATGTTTATAGGCCCAAAAATTTTTCGGCGGAATTTGTTTATTATTTGTTTACTTGTGTAAAAACCTTATTTCCCAATTTGAAGGTCACGTGATCATTTTTGAACTTTGGTGTAATAGAAAAAAAGTCTTGAAAACTTCTAAAGAATCACTTCACTTTTTTCAAAAATGGATTAAAGTAATTTTTGAAAAAAACAGTACTACTTTCAGCGACCTTATTCTTTGAATATACGGTCACGTAATTATTTTGGAGCTATGGTGTTATGAGAAAAAAATTAAATTTTTTTCTGATCCCGTTCAAAGGCTTTTGATGATTTAATTTTTTTTTGCAGAAAATAAGTANTTCAAACAAAAAAACGCACAAAGGTCAATTATCAAAATAGTCGATCTATCACTTTGTAAATTGTCATTCATACATGATTAAGGGTCCTTAATTGCGATTAAAGTCCATCTGGTCACGAAAGTCTAGAAAGACACTACGGGAGTTAAGAAAATTTTGAGTTCGAATTAAACTTTTCGAATTCGACAAATTATGAGATTTTTTGAAAAAAGTTCCGAACAATATAAAAAAATGCCTTGTTTTTTGTTCAATTTTTTTTCAATAATTCTTTCAAATCAACGAAAAACACTCTTCAAAATTGGAACTTTAACTTTTCGCGTGGATCACCACCAAAAGTGATGATTCATCGAAAATACCACCAAATTTTTTCTGACAATATTTCACCCTCAAATATACCCCCTAAGTGGTATATAAATAAATAAACNTCGCAATACAAATCTAGGGTAAACGTTCACCATAATTTTGACTTTGAAGTCAGTTCTAAGGAAAATAATCGAAGGTGAAATTAAAGCGGAAAAACATTATAATATTTTGACAGGTGATCGTACAAGTATCATATTAGGAGATACATGTCTTAAAACAGGTGTTAACCTAGAATAAAAAATTTGATCATAGCTTTCAAATGCTGAAAACCGATAACAGCCTAACGGTTCCTCTGATCTTTCTGCAAAACGTCCGCGACTCAAATATTCGCTGTGTTTTTCAATATAATTTTTATCAGGTTATTTAACAAACCACCTATTTTACATTTTAAAACTGTGGATAATCTCTTACATTTCTTACGCTTAGTGAAATGGAAGACTTTCATCTTCTCTTGTATGAAATAATCGGCTACGTTTTCTTTGGCCATGAGTTATGTCCTGCAAAAATAGGAGCTTGAAAGTTCCACCTCGAATTGTGGTATCGACGATAAATAGGGATAATTCAATGGCTCTGCCATATTAAAATTTCAATAATTTCTTATTATTTTTTTGAGTATATATACCTTATTGTTTCAGCTCTTGTGGCCATTTTTCATAAAATATTGTTTAACCACCTGACAAATTTTTGTCTGTTCAAATAATCCCAAAAGAATCGGAATATGATATCCCGTAGAGCTTAAGGGGTCATCTCCTTAATTAATTACACCTGTTAAAAAGTTTAGTCAGGATTTTAAAAGTGTAGTAAATGGTTTTGTGGTTTCACTTAGCGCCATCTTACCGTACAACTTTTTCGCTCAAATAATAGGGTGTGTTCACTTATACGGATCCGCAATTGTAATGTAACCATTATATCATTATTGCCTAGCAAGGAAAGTAGGAGGATAAACTCAGGAAAGGTATTTAAATAAAAAAGTTAGAGATAATGGCCGATGTTATGCAAAATTCATCGAGTTGGCGTTTTCGTCCTCTGGGTAAGCTTACAACTACTTAATTTAAGTCAATTTCTATCAATTCCTTTATAACTTTCTTTGGGGCTGTAAGTTCGGAATCTTCGCAACTTTATTCTGTGAAATATTGACATTTCTTGTTGACCGAGTTGTTCTCAAATATTGATAATGAAGATGAAACTCAAAATTACTCGAAAGAAGTTTATTTTTATAAGAGCGGTCAAACTTGTACTGAGCGTTTTTCAATAGCTGTTATATTTTTTTCTTAAAATGTATTTTGCACAATTGGTCGTCGGAAAATCTACCTCCTCCTAGGTTTAAATTATGGAACTCGCCGAAATTTTGACAATAAATAGCCCAAAAAGATCAGAAACTTAGAAGCATTTCCAAACAAAAATCAACCTCAACTTACAATTATGATTTTTTTAAAGTTACTTGAAATTTTTTACGAAAAAAGGTGCTTCGATTTTTTAGAAATTGGGCTCAAACGCACCGCCGGGAATCATTGAAAAGTGGCTGGCTTACGTCAAGCAACCAACGTTTCTTCTATTAATTAAAAAAAAAGTTCGAAAAAAACGCAAAAAATTTCTAATTATTTTTTGGTTATTTTTTTCTGTGGTTTCAAACACATACCGTATGTGACATACGATTGATTTGCTTCATTTTTATCATATAATAAATCCAGAAAACGTAGGGACTCCACCCCCATAGCAAAAAGTGCGGTTTACATAAGATATCACTAATCGATGATTAATTAGAGATATAATCTAATTTTCCCCACTAGATCTTAGTGACTAGACCGCCAGATTTCTTAGATTTTAGTTTGCGCTTTAATTAAGAGTTCAGGGACTGTATGTTTAAAATTCGTTATCTTTCCGTATTTTCGGTCTTTGTACGCTGCTCTCTATTTCTGTACATTTGGCTAATTTTATAGTTTTGGAATATTTCTTATTTTCAAACTAAATTTACCAAATTAAATTTCAAATTGGCTATTTTTGATCTAATTGATGTCGTCCAGACATTTTCAATGTTTTATAAACTAGAAGTAAATATTAATTGTAGTGATGATAACATAAAACATAAGCTTTTTTAAATAAATTCAAATTTTAACCCTGGAATCACAGAAAAAAAGTTCCGCCAAGGCACCAGAGCCGATATATCGGCTCTAATTTGGGACGTTGTTTACAGAAAGCTCAAGGTAGTTGCAGGCTGCAACTTGCAGCTCCAATTACTTTTGCAATAGGAAGTTGAAAAGTTAATTTTTGCATCAATCATTTCAAACTCTAGAATTTCATTTTTAGTTCTAGAAATAAAGTTGGAAAACCAAGGTGTCGCATATCATGTGGTACGTGCCATCGTAGTCTTCACAAATTTTATTTTATGGGTACCAACGCACAAGTATCTGCCCACGTCACACTTTAATCGCGATTAGATCTATATATCCATGATGCCCGAGTAACTTACCTTAAATCTCTAATTTGCCTTTAAAAGAATAGGGAATAAGAGATTTAAGTTACTCGGGCACATGATCGATATATCATCAATCAAAAGTTATTTAAAAAAATAAATGATGAAAAATCACGAATTTCTATGAAAAAGGTATTTTTGTCAAATAAAAGCAGATTAATACACTTTTTATTATTATTTTCAAGTTGATATATAATCAAGTGACATGACATGACAGTGTGGACAATTTTTGATTGATTAATTGATTGATTGATTGATATTAAATTAATTTTTATAATACATAATTTTTTTCATGGAATACTGAAATCAAAAATTTTTGAAATTTCACTCCCAAAAAAAATATCGTTCAATGTTAAGTGTTTTGCATGGACAAAACACTTTCCTAAAAACTGACTTTATAGCTGTCATTACTCTATGGTATTTGTAACTTTGATGTCTAGTTTCGAAATAATTTCCCCGGAAGTAAAACTTCGGCGAAAAATCTCAAAAAATCAACTCCCCGTGATATTCGAACCAAATATCCAAAAAATGAGTTTTTTCGGAATCACCGCAAAATTCTTCATAATGTATTAGGAAAAACAATTCTGTGACATTTTTTTGCCCTTTTATAAGGTTTAGGTAGGCTTGAGCCGATATATCGCTCTGTGATTCCAAGGGTTTAGAAACCGCAAAAATCGATCAGCTCAGATTTATTTTATTTTCGGAAGCACTTTTAGTTTCTGTGCTAAAATTGACCTTGAAAAATTTTGCCTAACATTAAGCTGAAATTTTCTTGAAATAAAATGTTAATGATAGGTTATTTCAAAAACGGTTTTAATTTTCGCACAGTGATTTAAAAAAAAATATTTTATTTCAAAAGATACTTATTTGTAATTCGTTACAATATAAATATATAAATTTTTCTTGGTGAAGCAAAAATTTATTTTGCCGTTCTACCTTAATGTAAATACAATCAATTTTTTCTGCAATTAAATACGGTCGAGGGATAGTGATCGAATATATTGCTTGTTATTCAAAGTCCTGACAATTTCGATTCGTTTTCATGATTTTTTTCATGGAAAAAAACTGTGATTTTAACTTAAGGGGGTGGTCGTCGCATTTTTAAGGCAAAAATGGGGTTTTCAATGACCAATTGTAGCAAAAGTACAAATCGTCGGACCAAAACATTACCTTCTCTTGATATATTTGAACAAAAAATCTTGCATCCTAAAAATAAATCAAAAGTGACGGATGGCTCGTCCAATCAGAAACGTGCTTACAAAAAACAAGAATTATTTTTTCAAAATGTATCTCCTCCCTGAGTTTTTAGGGTACAACAATGATTATGACTCAAATAAACCGGACAGAACGTGAGCAAAACACCAAGTTGAGTTTTTTTTGAAAATTATTGGATTTGCTCTCAGTATCACCAAAAAACTGTATTTTGACCCTTGTTTAGGGTCTCAATCAAAATGTATCTCCCCTGGATTTAAAAATCACACATTCGAAACCCAGATAAATGTGCAGCTGAAGAGTTCGTGCAAAACACCAAGTTGAGTTTTGTCTAAATTCTGACTCGTTATTCTGTAAATCATGTTTTAAATTTTCCAAAAATCAAGAAATTTCAACTTTTTCTATACGAAATATTTTTGAACTCATCAAAAAGTGCCTTCCTAGCCATGTATCAAAATAAAACGAGTATCAAAATGCTTGTAATTTTCCATATTTTTATAAAAAAGGCATAAAAATGAAATTGGGAAAATTTGATCCTAGAGCCTCATTTTAAGGGGTTGGTGCATTTTGACAGATTTGCACTTTTTCAATTCTTGATGGGAAACTTTGGCCACTTCATAATTTTCGAATAAAAATTTTTTCAAACGTAAGTTGCCACTTTTGAGTTCTCTTTGTATAATCTGTTTTTTTTTTCAGATCGATTATTTTAACTTATAAATCGTTTTTTTGAAATAACACTCAAAAAACGCGCGTTTGCTACTTTAGGTGTCTAAATTACATTAAAAATTATTTTTTCTTTTTTATTAGTTAGAAGCTTCAAAAAATGGTCTTGACCACCATCGAAAATTTATATAATTTTATTTTTATGATTTCTACGTCAAAATAGAAAATTAAAATTCCGAAAAAGACGAAATTTAGCACATCGAAATAAAATATTTATTTTCATGAGTTTAATTTATTAAATTTTACGTGGTGAATGGGTCGGCTTACCAATTGAGCAAGTCTCGATGAAATATTAATAAAAATTTTTCAAACTACAGCATGAGTCTTTTTCGATTTTCCTCTTTTTTACCCAGACGGCTAGACAGCCAAAATTCTAAGCAAAGTATAGGCAATTTTGGCTGTCTACCCGTCTGGGTAAAAAAGAGGAGAAATCGAAAAGACTCACGCTGTAATTTTTCTGGAATCCTTAGCTGAAATTATTGGGAATGACTACTTTTACTATATTTAAATATGCTTCGTTTTCTTCGCTCTTGTTTCTTCGCTCTTGTTTATACTCTGAATCATAATTTTAGCAATGAAACTACGGTTTGGCAGAAATCCATCAAAGCCCTTTTTTATCCAGAATTAAAAAAAATTTATCAAACCGAAACTTGCCAAATTGGTAAGCCAACACATCCACCACGTGAAATTTAATAAATTCTCATGAAATAACTCATGAAAATAAATATTTCTTTCGATGTGCTAAAATGTCGGTTTTTTTGTCTTTTTTCAAAAATTTTAATTTTTGATTTTGACGTACAAATCATATACAATTAAATTATATAAATTTTCGCTGGTGGTCGAGACCGTTTTTTAGAGCTCCTAATTGATAAAAAAAGGAAAATTAAATTTTAATGTAATTTAGACACCTTTGATAGCAAACGCGCGTTTTTTGAGTGTTTTTTGAAAAAACGATTTATAAAGTAAAAAATAATCGATCTGTACAAAATCAGACTATACAAAGTGAGCTCAAAAGTGACAACTGTCGTTCGAAAAAGTTTTTATTCGAAAATTTTGAAGTGGCAAAAAGTTTCCCATCAAGAGAAAATAAATTGAAAAAGTGAAAATCTGTCAAAATGCACCGACCCCCTTAAAACCAATTCGTTATCATTTCAGGATTTTCTGTCCTTTTATTTGAAAATTCCTAGGCCACCCTAATCATGATCGCAATGATCAATTTGAAAAGTAACTCGAATGTCAATTTCCCAGCCGATTTTCCATCCCTATCCCTCATCCCAATTCTATCCAAAAATTGAGATGGGATGCATCCCATCCCCTTTTATCCTCGTCTTTCCCCAAAAACGGAATGCATTCCTAGGGATATATCCCTGGGAACGCATCCCCATCCCTATTTATCTCATCCATTTTAGAAGCCTGAATACTGTACATATGTATAATGCTTCGTACTCTATTTTATACNAATATTTTGTGTTATTTTGAAAACTTAGAAATAAAAAATCTTTTTAAGCCGACATAATTGAGTCGAATTTGTAAACATAATCAAGGGCCTCCGTGCATTTTGACAGATACGGATATGGGCTTTTGATGAAACACTTTTTACTGGGTTTATATATTCTTCTAAATATACCATCAAAGTTATGTTTCATAATCCAGGCAACTTTTGTGATTACAAAATTGACGAATTATTGCTTTTTCAATAGTAAATGACACAATTTTTTTGTCAATTATTTCACTTTCGAATCCACTTCTGCGTATTATATGAGTGATAAAACTAAGTTATAAGACAACTGAACAGGAAGTGACCATTTATCGAAAATGTCACCTTTTTAAATTCATTTTACTTCTTAATCCACCTTTATAAATAAATGAACTCATAAAAGTAAAATTCTACCTGACTTTCGATTTTAACCGGGAGATCATCGAAAATACACCAAAATTTTTCTTTTGACATACTTTTTACCCTATATATCCCCAGTAATATATTAAATAAATAAACACAATTTTACCTCACTTCCGGGTTAAACCGGAAGTGATGAGTCATCGAAAATACCGCCATTTTGTTTGAAATTATTTTACCCCCAAATATACCGCCCAAGTAATATATAAATAAATAAACACAATTTTAACCTCACTTTCGGTTTAACCGGAAGTGATGAGTCATCGAAAATACCGCCAATTTTCTTATTGAGATTATTTTACTCTCAAATATACCCCAAGTAATATATAAATAAATTAACACAATTTTAACTTCACTTCCAGTTAAACCGGAAGTAATGAGTTATCAAAAATACCNATACTACCGTTACGTGATCTGTGAAAATTTGAGCTCAATTGGATATACCGTCTGGGAGGAGATAGATTTTGAAAACGTCACCTTGTTACGATACTGTACCTATTGGTGTAATGGTCAAAAATAATTTGTGATGTATTTTTTCGCAAGATTAAGGATAGATCTACAAATCAGCATTTTCGGTTTTTCTCATGAACTGTTAGTTTTCAGTATATTTCACCTAGAAAATGTCAAATCAGAGTCGCATACCCCCTTAAGCGTCGTAAAATGCGATTAAATGGTGTGCGGCAACGCGTTGGCTAAAATCGAGTCTACGAGTTAAGGCTGAGAATAAAATCTTGAATTTTTTTTACAACCACTTGATGCCAATTTGACTTATTTGTTTTTTACAGTTTTTGCACTAATTCACCTTGAGAGTTTTGTTGCATTTACTTTTTCCAACCAAAGTGAATCTTGCAAATGAGGGTAATATATGTAGCGCGTGTTCGAATCTCATTTATTCTGTCATAGTGATTGTCTTGAGTATTAAAATAGGCAACGGTGCTGGATATTCGGAGCGCCCAAATGGATGAGTGCGAGATCAGAAAGAAAATCTGTACGAAATTAACTAAGACAATCACCAAGACTACACAAGTGGGATTCGAACACGCGCTATATAGATCACCTTCATTTTCACGATTCACTTTGGTTGGAAAGAGCATATTGATTGTGAGTACTCGACTGATATATTGTGAATTAATAAATAATTCAAAATTTGAGAGTGTGATTAGGTGGCCACTAAATTTTAAGTCCATTTTATTGCATCTTTCTTAAATTCAGGGTTTTGATTGGTGCAATGATTCTGCCTCATTTGTTCTTTTTAAATAATCACGATATGTCGCTGAAATGACCCCTGATCCATATATTCATTCCATTGTCATTTTTTTCATGGTTATCCCTGACCAAAGAAAATGGTGCGAGTGATAATTAACAATCTTGATAGTCTGCATTATTTTTATAACACAAGATTTCCATATAAATGCATATATTAATATATCTTGAATTAAATTCATCGATAAAAGGTTCTTAGATCTACTTCTTATTGACACTTTCCGTCTGTCAGCAAAAAATTGATTTAGTATCATGATTATATCAGAAACACTTTTTTCAATATTTTATCTGTTGAGGTCCTTTTGTATTTCCAAAAAGAATAAAATAAATTGAAGTCTTTAAAATTTGAGAGAATATTTTTTTAAAGAAGAAAATATAAACACTACGAAAAAACATGTCTGAATTAATGCAATCGGACATTTTAAAAGAAATTGTAATGGCCAAGTTCGCAAGCAATGTATCGCTGGCCAAATATATCCGAATTTTCTTATATCCAAAAACTAGAAGTTTTTAAGAAATTCAAAATATTTTCTCGTGAAGTTATTGTTCTAAAATTGTTACTAACTATATGATATTTCATAATATATCATGGTTCCATATCATAAACCATATAGTCCATATCATGAACATATTTCAGGATTTGCATTTAATAAACAAATTGAATTGCACTGGAAAGTCGAAATGACGGATTCTGATCTGTTTAAACTTCGACCGATCAAAATTTGATTAAAAACACATTTTCGTAATCAGTGCAAAATTTCGGGTGTGCTCGGAGTGACCACATTTTTGGTCCAAAAATTCAACGAATCAAAATGGATTATATTGAATTGAGAGCTTGTGATTGGTTGCATTATTTGAAAAATTTTGGTCACTCCGAGCACACCCAAAATTTCACTCAAAAAATGTTTAATCTGAAATTTTGCGATCTTTCAAATTTGCACGACCTCGAACACATTATAGCCTATAGGTTTATAGGCTATAGGTTTTATCTTAAAATAAAAAACATTCCATTGTCAGATAAATTTTTTTTGTAATTTAAAAAATAATTTCAACCCACTACCCAAATCATAGGAAAACTTGAATTTACTGTGACTCAGGTTTTTATAAAAATTTTAGTCTAAAAACTTACCACCCATAATCGGCTGCACTGAAAAAGTAGATTTTGAAGAAGTAATTATTTCTGTGCTAGTATCCATTATTAAAATTTAATTATTTTACGTGCCGAAAATGAGCCGATTGAAGCTGTCTCTTTTACAACAAATAAATTATTTTTTCGTACTGTAAATTTAAAATATTCCATCCCTAAATTAAACGGCTTCTGAACCGTATAAATCAGCGACAAATGGTTTTTTTGCTCTTAAATCAATTTCAATATGGTGACAAAAGTGACCACATATGGAGAAGAATGTGTTTACGGCTATTAAACACATAATTGTTACATTGTATTGATTTGCAAGGACCCGGGGGAAAACATATATTTTTCAAAGTCTGATTTCAAGGTCACGTAGTACAACGGTTTAAGCAGCTATTAACATTTAAACCCACCCCCTATAAAATTAAAGGCTGGAAGAACGATTTTGCGTAAATGAAATTTTCAAACTGAGTAGTTCTTGTTAACCGCCACCTGCAACGATGTGTTGCAAAACACAGAGGCCAAATATTTTGGTGAAGAATCATTTTGGCCATCGAAATATCCGAACAGACACCAGGAAGTACCCCTTATTTTCAATTTCAAGAATTTTGTTGACTCTCAGAAATTGCTCCTCAGACCGGAAATGCATTATTTGGGTGAAATTGTTTTGTTTTATGCAGTTAAAACAGCATTGGAACCAGATAATAATCTACAAATATAGTCATAACGCTAACTTTTAACGAGGAATGTTTTGAAATTATTTATTTTGACACCCGGCACCACCTGGTGTTGAAAAAAGCAATTTATTAAATCTAGTGAATGGGTCCAAATTTAAATCTATGAATATACTTATGCAGGTATGTTTTCAAGTGAAAATGTTTCGCATCATTTCTTTCGTTATCCGAAACAACCTGGTTAATTAAACTCAATTTCTGAAATGTTATTTTTTGAAATCAGCCATTTTTGAGGTAACATACTCATCGTGTGATTTAAAACACTCGGGTGCAGGTACGTCCTGGAATTGAATTCTCGAAATAATAAAACCAAATAAACGCAAAATCACCGGAATACCCTTAAAAATCACTGAAGGTTAGTATAAAGAGCCTCGAAAGTGATGAATTATAAATGGCTTTTAAATTGAATGCTCCGCTCGAAATTGTGTATATTATATTTTAATATACAGTATCTGCTAAAACTTGATATTAATTTAGCTAAAACTTATTATGAGTGTTTTCTTGGAACTATGTTCCAAGTCAAAGCGGTTAAAAAAATGATTTTGAGTAAGTTTGACTGGTCATTTTGATTGTATAGACTGAACTATAAAAATAAAACACTGTATAGGCTATACAGTATAGCGGCTATACTNAAATCTTCAGACTCTTACGGCTGAACAAAAATTACTACTTTTTGAAAAATGTATACAATTCAGGCCACTGTCAGCCAATCATCTACCTGAATTCCATAATCAGCAAATGAAATAGACTTAAATTGTTGCGGCCACACAATCATAATCTTGAATTTCGCTTCATTTAAATAATCAGCAACTATTAGTGGTGAACTTCATTTATTGGCACTGGTTTATATAAAAACAAATTCGAAGAAATTGAAATGTTTAATATCAATAAAACTCTTTTTAAGATTTTGGACATAAAAATCTTCAGGACAAAATTTTTAAGGTTATCTGAATTTAATTTGTTTAGCCCCGTGTATATCGAAGATTATTCTTCGGTCTGAATAAATAGTTAGCAGCCTACTGTGAGTCAGAAAAAAATAGTGACCAATCAAATTAATATGATATAATACCATAACAGAAATTCAAATTTTTCAATATTTTTCAAAGTTTATTAAATTAATTCAAGTATTCGTGGTTGAAATTTAAATAAGAAGTGAGTACATATGAGCAAGATTCAAACTTATAAAGGTGCGTTTTACAGATGACGTCCGAGATAACTAAGTTCAGTGCTGGTTCTTTTTTGGCAAAGTTAAGGTGATAAAAAATACAGATGACGCCGCGATAAGCTGGAAATATCAAAATTTCAATTTGATAAAATAAAGTAAGTGTACATGTAATATATGACGCTGTGATAATTTAAAAATAGCGCTGGGTTTTTTTTAAATAAAAGTTAAAGTTTTGATGAAACAGTTTAAAATTATTCCTAAATTTACGTAGGTTCGAAACTATCGTCGACATAAAGTTCGGAAGATTCTATTTTTTGTTTTTTAAATTCTTGAAGTTGTTTTTTTTGCAGTCGATTTTCTGTTTATGTCAAAAAAAATTCTTTGGAATTATTCATCTTATCTTCATACGTTCACGTCATGAAATAAGTAGAAAAATGCTAAAAAGTAAAATTTTGATTTCGGTCATTTTTGGTGTGCTCGGAGTGACCAAAATTTTGGTCACTATTGACAAAAATTTAACCAATCACAGATGGATTATATTGAGATTGAAGGGCTGTGATTGGTCTGTAAATTTGAAAAGTTGGTCACTTCGGAGCAACCCCAATTTTTCAGTTCTTAACCCAACCTTGCACGAGATGTCCTACCTCCACCTGTACGAGGAGTGTTGGTCAGAACACCATAGTTAGATTGTCATCATTAAATCGACTAATAAAATAAAAAGAGTAGGGTTGTTCCGAAAATATTCTTGGAGGTCGGTAATATATTGGGAAAATGGCTAAAAAGAATTACGAACAAAAAATGTTGGTGTTTCACGTGAATCAAAATTAAAGAGATTCTCAAATATACGAAATAGACCCTTTTCTCACCAACCAGGTGGCGCCGAGTGTTCAAATTAATATGCATAGTTTTCCCCTCCAAAATACTTAGTACATAGAATGTTTTGTAGATCATTATCTTTCGTTCAGTAACTTGCTTTAACTGCATAAACCAAAAAATTGCATCCAAAAGTTAATGCATTATCGGGTCTGATAGAAATTTCCTAGAAACTCAACAAAATCTTCTGAAGTTTAAAATAACGGGAACTATCGGGGGTCTGTTCGATATTCCGCCGGCAAACATGACATTCCCCAAATTTTTGTTCATGTGTTCGGTGAAACACGATCGTGCAAGGTGGGAGTTAAGGCACTAACGAGCGCGATTCATTCTTTTTTTAAACACCTGTAGATTTGATGGGAAGAGTGTCGTACAATGTTGAAATTACAGTATGTTGGAGATAAATGTCTGATTTTTTCAAAAAAAGTAACAAAAAGTTTTTTGTATAACGGTACCGGTAGTATTACCGGTCCAAAAAGTTGATTTTCGGCGTTTTACCAATAAAATCATTTTGCAAAGAAATGTAAGAATTTTTTTTATTTTTCGTAGACCCACTAATAATGGGTTTTTCTCGGGTACTATGGCATCAGAAATTTTATTTAAGGTTTATTTGCTCAAAATCGATCATTTCCAGCACTGGTATCAAAAACTTTTCACACAAAAAGCTCATTTTTGCAATCGATAGAGACATGGTACTATGGCGTGACTTTCTCGATACCTGGTTTAGTGTTTGATGCACACATGTGCAACGTTCAGGACCTGAACTTCAGGTACCACAAAATTTTGACCATTTCCCCATATAAAAAACTATTTTTCGATTTTTTTTTCGAAATTTTCGTTTTTTTAGATTATTATTTTCAATATTGAATTGCAGACTAACTGTTCCAAGTAAAATTAAGATCGTCGATCAAGGGGTTCAAAAAATACAGCATGAATACTAAAAAAATACATGGGAAAAATCCGAATTTCGGAACTTTATTTTTCGTCAAATCCAATTTTTTTTAATTGATTTGGACTTAAACCGATGACAAAATTTTTAAGTTTCTACCATGTATGGATCTCGAGAAACAGCTTCCGTCGGTTGCGTCAAATTTCACCATCTGAGAAATATGGTTGAAATTTTATTTGAGATTAAAAAAAAATTGTGGAGTTCAACATTACATTGCAGGCTACCTGGTGCAAGTTAAATTAAGCTCATCGATTATAGCGTTAAAAAATAAAGCATAAATACTGAAACAAATACTTAGGAAAAATTCGAATTTCCGAAATATTTTTTAAGTCAAATCCGAAAAATTTAAATTGATTCGGAAGCAAACCGATGACAAAATTTTGAATGCAACAAAAATTAAGTTTATCCCATGTATGGATCTCGAGATACAGCTTTCGTCGGTCACTCCCTAAATATCTTTAAATTGATCAGATTATTGAAAATTTTCCATAAAGCTTTTCCAGGTGATCGATATCAATTTGCTTTACAAGGCCATAAACATGATCAAAAGATGAAAAATCTCATTTTTTTTTGTTGATGGAAAAACTGAAAGTTTATTGATCTTGTGAATAAGTTTTGTACTTTCAAACGTCATCACTAAATTGTCGTAACTCAAGTATTTTCCATCTGTCTCAATTTTGTCGAATTTTGCGAAAATTGGGTGTTAAAAAGATTTAGTCGATTTTGCCACGGCGATAGAGTTATAGGTTCTCTAAATTCTCGAAAAACGGCAAAAGTTTCATATAATATAATCCTCAAAAAGCTTAGCTGCCTGACTAAAATACAATTTTTTTCCAACCTAATGCCATTGACCCAGCCCTGTTTGCAAAGTACGAAGTACAAAATTAGCAAAAATTCCCACAAAGATTTAGTGCTGCTTAAATTGAATTAAAGTATCGATAAGGACCTTCTATTTGGCGTATTTATGATGCAACTGCGAATCTTAGGCATTGGAGCACCTCAAGGTGGAAATGGTATCCTGCCGAGTTAATCAAACGCGTCAGAATAACAATAGAACCGACTTTTATTTCAAAAAAACGCTCAATTATTCCTGGAAATGTGCCACTCCATATATATTTTAAACCAAAGTTCGTCTTGTTACAGGATTTGTACATGGTCACATTTTGGGGTATACCGTATAAAAAAATTATCGATGAAAATGGTATACCGTATATCATTTTCATCGATAACTTATTTGGTCGTTTTTTTTAAAAGCCTATCTTTAACCATAGAGAAATGTTTAGGCAAAAATATTTATTATTTTCAATGAAAATTTCTAGCATATGTTCCAAATGTTTTGAAAATTTTATTTTTGCATTGACTTCAAAAGAATTAGGAAAGTGTATTTCTGACAAAGTTTGTGATATCAACACACCCATATTTCGACTGTATACATTTTTATTTGTTTCGCAATTTTCATCAGCTAAACAGATAGGGGAAAAAGAGTCGACAAAGAAATTATAGATCGAAAAATGGTAACACCTCACATTTTTTGTCTATTTTTTTCCAGCCTTTGCTATGAAAAATTGGTACGCGTACGAATTCTTTTTATTTTGAGAAGAAAATATTGTCAAAAGTCAACTATCGAAAAGAATAAAAAAACATATTTCATATTATTAGTACTGCGCATTTCTGCCTTAGCACTTTTCGTAAATATCTTTTTCCCAACGAAACTCCATCTTAAAGATGGTTACTATCCCTATAGGCTATAGCGCGTATCCCACTAATGTTGTCTTAGTTAGTAAATGCAAGGGTGCTTGATATTGAGACCGCTTAATTTGAACGCTTTGGAATCACTCAAGCAATCACTAAGACAATCACCAAAACTACATTAGTGGGATTCGAACACGCGCTATAGAGAGAGTAAACGTTTTTGAGATGGAGTTCCCTTGGGAAAAGGATATAGAAAAAGTCGCTATATTTTGCTAACGTGACGATCATAATTCAGGCAAATCTAATTTAAACGCTATGAAGTTGATCTTGATGGTCAAAACAACTTTTGTTCATATTTCCTTTGTGATAACCCTCAGCTTATCGCATTGTTTTATGTTAAACGATTCTAGAATTAATTCCAAAGATGAAACTTGTTTCTTCGACTCTTGCATTCTTCACACTCATAAACCTCTGGACTATATTTTTTGTTCAATTAACCCCTTTAAGCCCGATTTTTTGCTCAATCCGCAATTTGAATTCCACATTAATTAATTTCCTGAGAACATAAGACTTGGATATCATGTTTTTATTTTATTTAAAACATGAAAACTAGAGCACATCCGGTAAACCCCGATTTATCATCAAGAAACCAAAAAAATATTTATTTTAATTTCAAACACCATGTTAATAATTTACTTAACGCCTCTACTCATGCTTAACTCCGTGGCGTTGTTTATTAAAGAAATTTTCAGGAAATTTATTTTTGTCATTATATCGCCGAAAGTGTCCAATATCGTCGTTATTTTTTGCATAAACTCTCGGCGATATTGAGCCCCTTTATATTATATGTGCGGGCAAGCATCTTGGAGATAAAAATATATCTATTACGGTAATTTCTTGGGATTTTATGCCTTTTTTTAGCCAAAATTTTTATATAATTCAAGATCCAACAACAAAGCAAATTTCACTTTCAAATTTTTTTTGTCTCCAGATATTGATTAATTTTTATTTTAAGTCTTTTGCATGCACAAAACACTTTCCCAAAAACTGGCTTATCTCAAAATCGTATTCAATGTCTTTTTTCAAAAAAAAATTATTTTCAAGTGAAACTTGAATGAAAAATCATAAAAAATCAATCCCCTGTTAAATCGAAACCAAATATCAAAGAAAAAAAGGACGTTTCTGTTCAAAACCGCATCATAATTTTTCAAAACCTGTTAAAAGAAAACAATTCTCAGATGATTTTTAAGGCGATTTTTGGATGATTTTAAGGTCACTTGAGCCTTAATATTATATATAGGCTCTGTGCTCACACGGGTTATCTGTAATACAGATTCTGTATGTCATTTATAGTCTACACAAAAAAAATTCGTTTGATTCTCAGCTCACGGAGCTGTACAAAAAATAAATTTTAATCAATAAATTACCTTTCTCGCCATAAGTATAGCCTATACTGTATAGGGATGCTTCCTGATTGTTAAAAAGGCTCTAACTGGTTTAACTTTTGAATCGATTTTTTACTAGTTAGGGTCAAAAACTGTTTTTCATGACACACAGAACCTTTTAGGTTTCACTGGTTACAATGTGAAGTTTTATTACTATAATTTGGAGAAAATTTTCAAAAAATAATAATTTATTCTCCATTTTTCTTATTTCAAAGTCAAATTATTCCTCAATTTTTATTGAAATTGAATAAAGTCATTGAAAGATAGCTAACCTTTTATTATAATCATTGGGATTCCATGACTGTCCCAATCTTTTTTCGTATGTTTATGTCTCATTTTTTCGTTTTATTTTCGACAGTATGACTCTATTTCGCTTTTTGTAGATTTAAATCATTTGGTCAGCGAAAAAGAGTCTTCAAGACATTTTTCTGTCAGAAAAGCAATAATTTTGAACTTAATTTTACTTGAAATCATTTTTAATGTTCTGAAATTATATGCTCACAGTTGGCAGTTCAATTAGACAGAAAAATATAGACTTGGTAATGTTTTTATCTAAAGAGGGTGAAGGGGACAACTTTTATGACATATATTTTCAATTTTAGGCCTCATTGTGAGAATACGGGACATAGTAAAGGTAAAATAGACAAAAATCTAGATGCTCAAACAATTTAAAGTTGACTCAAAAAACTTAAAAATTATTTTGACATCACCAGTTAGAGCTAGAGAGCAAATTTTCAAAAAACGAAATATGTTATCTCTCTGGTGGCAGCCAAAAGTCGGCAGTGCCGCGGCACAAGATTTGAAATTTTTTTGCAGATTGGTACATTTTTCAAAGCGATATATGAAAAAAATATGAATTATTCTTTATTTTTACTTTTAATTTAACGGAGTACCCATCGCGAAATTAAAGTCTCTGTTTTCAACTTCCTCAGACTGATTAGACCAAAAAAATAAGATTGGTAAAGTTCTCACGATTTTTGGCCCACCAGGTGGCGCATGTGGCGCAATCTTGCAAACGTTCATATTCTTAATAACTTAACATATATGAGTATCTGTAAAATTATAAAAAACACTTTTCATGGGAACTCCATTTTTGACCCAACCCGATGTAAGATTT